>VBRH01000779.1:6856-17147 GCA_014578085.1 Cardamine resedifolia | reverse complement strand
AAAAAAAAAAAAACAAAACAAGAAAACAGGATATTTTATCAGGAGAAGTTTTTGGATGAAATAAATCAGTAAAAAAAAACAATGTAAAAATAATCTATGTTGCAAGATAATAAATTGATAATTTGGACTTAATAAATATAGCCCATTTAAGCCCATATATTGACTTCATAAAACACGGGCCATTCGAAAATAGGAATGATAATATATACTGAAACTTTGCTAACGTATTTTACTAGACATGGGCATAAGACCTAGACCCGATTAACCGAACCGAAACAACTCGAAAAAATGGTTTGGATCGGATTTGATATACTCATTTTATCCATCAAATTCTAAATCCATATACTCGTGGTATCGGTTCAGGTACGGGTATTACCCGATATCCGATCGGGTATCCGATTACCTGAAACATAATACATTAACACACATAGATGCTTTTGGTATTTTAATATTTTTTTATATTTTAGCACATTTCGGGTCTTTTAGTATTAATTTTTTAATGGATTCAAGTATTTTTGAGTATTTTTTTGGTATTTTCCGATATTTTGGATAAAATTTCGGATATTTTTGGATATTTCGGGTAAAATTTACTGATTTTGAGTATAATATACCCGAATATACCCAAACCGGTTTGCACCCGATCATTTTCAGGTTTTTACAGGTAATAATTTTTTGGATCTAAACCGATCTGAACCGGATCCAAAACTCTATTGATATCTATATGGATACAAAAAAATTATATCCAAAAAATTCGGACCCGATCGGTTCCTACCAGAATCCAAACCTAATACCTAAATGCCCAGGCCTAAATTTTAACATCGGCTCATGCACTCATACGAAAAGTATAAGATATAATATAACATTTTATAAACTTTTAACCGAATCTGACCATACCGGTTCATCACCGGATAAACAATATAACAAGTATACCGAAAACTTTGATACTACTACTACATCGAAACTACTACTTTACTCCGTTAAAACATAAATAAACCCAACAACAGAAAATTAAAATCATATCGCCGTCTAAAAAAACCATCTCAATTAAAGAACCGATCGATTAAAATCTCAACACAGAGATTGATTTGAATGTTTCATCAGGGCTCGAACTCGTGGACTTGATGAATAACTCGGTAGATAGTGACGTTGGATCTTCGAGATGTGGTTTCGTCATCATGAGATTGAAGTGTAGTCTCGTGACGAAACTGTTGTTCCCTTCGACAAACGAGTTGTGTTTCTTCCGTACGTTACGGACATGATGACGTGGCCCACGTGGCGTTGGATAAACCGGAGATTCGCAGCTGGCTCTGTGTTTAACCCAGCCCGGTTTAGATTTCTCCCTTGAATTCTTCACGATTAATTAAACAGATTTAATTATGTTTTAAAATCTTTAAATGAGGATTTTTTTGTGTAATTACGAGAAATAAAACTTACGTGGATGAGAGAAGATGAGATTGGTACGGGACATTTAACCGGACGATCTTCTTCTTCCGGTTCAACCGGATGCTCAACCGGACAAAATTCCACGTCAAATTGATTTGTTTCTTCATCGTATTCCATCATCACTGTCTCCTCCACACCCTCTGTTTTGCCCTAAAGAAATCAAAGAAAATTAACAATACATAATAGTTTTTTTTTTTTTTTTTTTTTTTTGCAAATTTCAAGAATAACGTGTCTAATTTCTTTAAAATGAATGAAATCAAAGGGTTTGGGTCAAAACTAAGAATTAAATAAAGCTTTAATTAGGAGGGGGAAAAAAAACTCACTGAGGAATTGAAGTCCATGAGCTTCTTGATTCTTGAATATGAAATGGTGTGAGAGAGAGGAATGTGAAAGTGAGAGGGTATGTGTGTTTAAAAGGGTAAAAAGAAGAGAAAGCGATGAGGTAAAAATAAATAAATAAAAGTTTTTTTTTGCATGAAAAGGAGGGATTTTTAACCCCACAGTGAAAAAAGATGTGAGACAGAAAAAGATTCCTTAACCTCCCACTATTTTTCTTTCTTTTCTTAGGACCATTTTCATATAATTCAAATGGTGTATGGGTAAGAAACTTTTTCTAGATTTTTTTTTTTTTTTAATATTAGCAATCGGTGCCAAAAAGTTTTTAAAATTTATCACATTAGAACTCCTATAAACAAGTTAGCAAATACAAGTAATTTTTTCGTTGCATTCAAATATACACGTTTCGAAAAAATTGTTTGTCGAAATTTAAAATGAAAATTGACGTGTAAACCCAATATTTTTTATAAAAGTGCTAGAAGACAAATATTTTTTTCTTTCTGTAAGACATTTTGTTAATATTTGTCAAATGACAATCACAATGTACATCCAAAGAGTAAAATGAACAATATATATTTGTCTCCTTTGTGAATCAGTAAAAAAAAAATTAACTGCATATCAAAGTTAAATGTATTTTTCTATATTTATGGAATTGTATCACTATTTTGTTCAGGGTCTAAAAAGAGGATTTAAACAACTACTATATATTATATACACTTTCTTGCTTTTAACAAAAGGAGATGCTATCTTTCTTTGAAAATCCGAACAATCTTTCGCTTTGTTTCATGTCTTACTTTATTTTCTTTCTTCTTTCCCTTTTAGGGTTTGAAGAAGATTGGTGATGTAGAGAAAAGCTATTGATTTGCTCGTATTCCGTTAAATTACAAATAATATAAATTGCAAAAAAGAAAACAAAAAACACTAAAGCCGGCCGTTAAGGGGAAAGCATGAGGTATACACCACTTTGCTTTACTCTACAAGCCGTTTTCTGTATGCTAAAGGAAAAATCAAGCTAACTATAAATACACAAATTTCATGTATATACAAAAGCATAAATATACGGTAAAAAATTAAAGGTGTAGTATAATTAGCCATGTATAATAGTTAACAAATTGTGTTTAGAGTTTGCTGAATATATATATACATATATATATATATACTTATTCTGATTTTAGCAAATTAGAGGCAACAATTATTTATGTAGATTTTTTTAAAAATATGTATATATATGGTTCATACATTTTTTTTTATTTTTTTTTTGGTAACTATAGAAAAAGTGAACACATGTTTATCTTTACACGCAATATATAGAAAAAGTTTTCGAGAAATTTTTTAGTTTACTTTCTTACACGGATGAAAACTGAATTCTATCGTTTGAATGAATATTGATTTTTTTTAGAATAAACCATTCTAAAAAATGACAAACTGGTCATGTTTTTTGAAGTCCATCCGATGCTCAAGTCAGGGTCGAGGATTATTCGAGTAACTACAAGAGTTTTATTAGTAAGTTTATACGTACGTCTAAGCTTTCGAATAAATTTCATAGTGATTTGAAAATAATATTTATAGAGTATCAACTCCCCGAGTTTCAAGTAGGAAAACTTATTTCACTTCTTCTTGGATCTATTGTTTCTTTATGCAGTTAAGAATTAATGACTAACAATTAACAGAAACCAATTAATGACTAACATTTGCTAACTTTTTTCTCGTCACTTGCATCTTATCTTCACTTGTACATTGTTTTGTATAGACGAGAAAAAGCATGGCAACAAATGCAAGTCGATTCCCGAAATCAAATTCGAGGGAAAATATCATCGAGGATTGCAACAATGTTTTTATAATACTCCAATACCTTAGTATCATCTTCATCTCTTGCTGCATAATCCATCTACAATTTTCAAGTAGAAAGTAAAGTTAATAAAATTAACAATAAATGAGTAGTCAAGAGGGGAATGAAGAAATGCATGTACCTTAGTGATTAAATTGAAAAGAGATGAATATAGAGACCTAAAAAAAGGTCTATCCTTAGGAGGCTTAGCTTGGATGATTAAGTAAAAATCTTGCTTCATGTTTGATGCACTTCTCCTTAACTCTTTCCCTCCTTCTTTCCACAACTTATTCTCTATCATCATCTCCTTAGTTCTTTTTATATTTTCCGCATTTTTCCTTAATCCTTCCTATCAACCATATCAAATATTTCATAATCGTATTATATGTGTCCATAATTAACCATTAGAGTCTTCAACAAACGTTCTACAAATAAATAGGACCAGAAAACCAAAGTGATTGATATATTATTTTCACATAAAACAAATATATAACTTTTTAACCATAACAAAAAAAATGTAATTAATTAACGACGAGAGATAAGTAGTTTAGACCTGAGCAACTTCAACGGAGCGTTCGGGCTCAGGTTGAGGAACGAAGAAGTTAATCAAATCAACAGCGTTTGCATCAGAGGAAACGCGTTTGCGATTGAAGAAGAAGAGTTGAGGTATAAGCGTTCCTGAAATTGAGAGAAGAACATCTCTTCGTCTTCTTCTTCTTATAGATGTATCAATGGAAAGTGTTAAGGTAGAATCCGCTCTATCAATCGGAGGGTTTTCATGATTTTGAAAGAGAGTGAAATGTGGTGATGGCTTTGAGAGCGCCATTGAACAAAACCTCACAAAGGATAAGAAAGAAACCACCAGAGAAGCTTATTTTGGTATCTGAAATTAATCTACCGGCAACTGACGGTGACACGTGTCAGCTAGTTGATAAGTTATGCTTTCAACTACCCGCCAAATGTTTCATTTTGTTTGCTTTCTCTTCATATATATGTACATATACTAATATACTCCAACCATTAATATGAATTCTTGTTTTCATAATTGCTCAAAATGCTAACTATGATTTTTAGATATATAAATGTACGCATAAGATTGAAAGAGTTTAAAACAAAACAAAGAGCTTCAAGAATGATTATGTTCTTAACCAAGTTGTGATCTCCCGGTGGTTTGGGGTTGGGTATCTGTCTGCTTTGAGATCCGGGTTCGATTCCACTTGGCCACCCAACCCGCAAAATATATGCACGAAAATGAAGTTGGACCTAAAGGGGATTAGTCTGAGCCTAAGGCCTATGATTTATCTCCGGAGTTAAAAAAGTTTTAAAATCATAATTATGCTTTATAAACTACCCGCCAAATGTTTCATTTTGTTTGCTTTCTCTTCATATACTTAATATACTCCAACCCAATAATATGAATTCATGTTTTCATAATTGCTCAAAATGCTAACTATGATTTTTAGATGTATAAATGTACACATAAGAATGAAAGAGTTGAAAACAAAACAAAGAGCTTCAAGAATGACTCTGTTCTTGGATTTGTTGAGAATGACTCTTTCGTATTTTTCATCCGGAACCATTCAAAAAAGTCTAAGATTTTTTGTTATTTTTCTTGTTAAGAATATTCTAACAAATGTGAAGAAAAACAAAATTCCTAAATCTAAATTTATTTTTGACCAAAATGTTTCAAACTTCAAAGTTATATTAAAAAAAAAAAAACAATTTGTTATCAAATTCAAAACATAACCAAAACCAGAACAGAGTTTTAGGAAAAAAAACAGCTAGAACTGAAAAACAAACACAAAGTCTTAAACCATAATTACTCTTTGATTATCCGTTGAGTTATAGAAAACATTTAATTCGTAATCATAACAAAAACCGAAGCAACAAATAAAAATTGTCATGAGAAAATAAACCCTTGGAAAAAAAAATGAAGAAATGGAGACGCGCCACCGGAGCAATAAAAGACAAACTCAGTCTAATTACGGCGACGGATGAAAAATTCACGGCGGCGATAATCAAATCAACAAGCCACAACGATGTCTCAATAGATATCGAAAACGTTCAATTCATCTACAGATACATACAGAGCAACCCTTCAAGTTTCAAACCCATCCTACGCGCCATCTCATCGCGCGTGAAACACACGCGTAACTGGACGGTGGCTTTAAAATGCTTAATGCTATTACACGGCTTGTTCCTCTCCGGTAACAGAGCCGTCGATTCTATCGGACGGTTGCCGTTCGATCTATCCGGTTTTGGGAAAAAGAAATCCCGGTTTAGTAGAACCGGTCGGTTTAATATTTTCGTTCGCGCTTATTTCTCGTTTCTTGATGAAAGATCGATTCTCTTCTTCAATGATGAGAATCATCAACTCGAGATCATCGTTAAAATGCAACGAATCATTGATTCGTTAATTAGAATCAAACCTATTGGTGAAACGCCTCTTGTAATCGAAGCTATGGAGTCTGTAATCAGAGAGATTCTTGAGATTTACGGTCAAATCTGCCGCCGATTTGAAGATTTCTTAGCCGATGCTCGATCGAATATTCCGGCGAAATCGCCGGAAGCGGCGTTAGCGATGAAGATCGTGATGAAATCTTTGTCTCAGGGAGAAGAACTCTTCAGGTTTTTTGAATTCTGTAAAAGTCTCGGCGTCACGAACATTCAAGAAATCCCTAATTTCGTAAGAATCACGGAATCTCAAGTGATAGAGCTCGATAAGCTTCTTCGCAACGCCGGAGAAGCCAGAGTTAGAACGGACGGAGAAAATAACGCCGGCAGATATGCCGGAGGCAAAATCGAAGACTCTGACCAAGTGATGATGATAATTGTATATCAGATTTAATTAGCTTCTAATTATGTAATTAGTAACTAATCTTTTTAGTTAACCTCATTCGTTACATATGTTGTATGTTCATTTGTAATGTCGCTAAAATATTTAACATTGTATTATTAGTTTAAACAATATATCTAACGATTTATATAAAAGAAAAAAATGCGTGAAAACAGAAACACATTGAAACAAATATAAAAATCTTCTTTTCTTCATTAGAAAGTTTAAAATAACAACAACGTTTAACCTGTGACAACAAGTCAGTAAATCTTGAAAAGAAAAAAAAGAAACATAAAACAATTGTTTAGACCTAAAGATGAATAAAAAAGTTTCAGAAGCAACATTTTCGTTTCCTACAGAAATCATCCAAAGAAATTCAAACAAACAAACAGAACATTTAAGAATGTATGAATTAAGATATGATAAAACCAAACCCTAAAACGAACAAAGTTACCTTGAAGAAGAAGAAAGAAAGACAAAAGCCAAAAGTCACAGATTTGTCGTACTATATATATACACGATCAAAACTATCTGATCGTGACAAACTTATTGGTTCCATGTCTAGCCCAATGACTCTTCAAATCAATGGCATTCCCAAAGCTATAACCTTCACTTGCTAATTTCTCAAGAACCTTCTTAAACGCTCCTTGACTCATCTTCCTACCCGAAATCCTCGCGCCGCGTCTCTTTGTACTCATCGGTAAAGGATACATCGAAATGTTAGTCGTACAACAAGCTGATTGCCATCCACCACATCCCCAACGGTAACATTGTTGAGGAGTTCCGGTACAAGTACAAACCGGTACAGGTAAACCGGATATATCCATACTCACACCGTTTATCACAACATCAACACTCTTCTTAACCGGTTTCACACGTTGCTGTTGAACATTGTTGGTAACATCACTCTCCTCTTTCGGTTTTCGCAGCTTCTTAGCCTTCGGTGTTGTTGCGCCACCGCTTCTCGCCTTTCTCTTCTTATTATTAGGCTGAAGAATGATTTCATCTTCACGAGGAAGAGGAGGAGGAATCGGGTTTTCTTCAAACCGGGAAGAATCAACAACCGGTTGATGAATCATCTGCATCGAATTTGAACCGGATGTTTCGGACAGGACATTACTGTAATTTGAAGGTAGCATGTTGAAGAACTTGTTGTCTTTGGGTTGATTAATCCAGCTATAGTTGTTCATAGGGATTGAAGTCTCATGGTCTCGAGGATGATAAGAACCGTTTGAGCCAATCATTAGATTCGGTTCACGTCCGGTTAAGAACGGTTTAGTGTTCCGGTCAATAGAAGACATAAGCTGCAAACCAAGATTACCTTTAAACGTAGCAGCCGCTGGTTCATAGTATCCCCAATTGCGAAATCCATCATCATCCATTTTCAGAGATTATTAAACTACAAACAACGCCAATTAAAAGTTAAAACTCACAATTTGTCCCCAGACATTATGAAAATTGCATTTATAACCAAAAGTTTCTAAATTTGTGGTTAGAATGGAGAATCTGATTCTAAACCTCGGATTCATCGAAATTCTCATGAAATTACAACAAGATTGATTCATTTTCTCAGATCTAGTAATGAAAGCATAGATCTTTGAGATACCCAAGAACTAAAATTAGGGTTTTTTTCTAATCAGAATCAAAATTAAAACATTTGTTCACATTTCTTTACGAAACCCATAAGCAGATCTCTAGATCTGACAAACCCAGAAACAGATCTAAAGAAACAGAACATAAAGCAACGATTTTTACACACAGAAAATGTTCAGATCTCAAGTTTAATCTATATTTTCATATTTGATAATAAGATCAACAGAAATGGAAAAAAAAATTGAGTACAGTACAAAAGGACCCAAATTATAATTTGAAAATTAAGAAAGAGAGAGAGTCATAGATTGATGAGAGAGAAATCTTACATGGGTTTGGTCTAAACGGCTCTTTAAGGAATTTTTTTTGACCTTCCTGAAGAGAGAGGAAAGAGAAACCTGAGAGAGATTGGGAAAGAGAAAGAGAAAAGAGAAAACAAAAAAAAATGAGACAGGAGAGAGAAGGTAAAGAAGATCTCTCCGTTTTTTTTTCTTTGTATGAGAAGAGAGAGAATCCTAAAAATGACACTGTTTAAATATGTTAAAAAAAATCTTCTGAAAGCCTTTTTTTAGTTTAAAAAAAAAATATATTGTGAAGAGTAATTATGTTTGGTTATTATTTGTAGGGCACACAGATTAGGGAAAAAGCCATGTGATAGAAGAAGAAGACAAATACAAAATCAAAGCCCACTCTTCTCCTCCTTATCCTCTTTACATTGTACTATTTCTAAAATATAATATATAAAATAGACATATATATGTGAAAATCAGTTTTTAAAGAGTGAAGAGATTAGGGAATATGATGATTTATGATTTTCTGTTAACAAAAAACCTATGAAGGCAAGCAATGTATCCAAAACTAGATTACAAGATTAATAGTATCAAATATACCTCTACTATATGATTTAGATTGTTTAAACTCATATATGTGTTTTTATAATCCACCATAAAATAAATACATTATTTAAATAATTACTTTTATCAAATTAACATTATAATTGTATTTCATTATAAGTTTTTAATTGTTACTTATTTTATTTAACTGATTTTTGTAAATATTTTTAGATTTATTCAATAAATATAAATAAACATGTATTTAATAAATTTTTAAAAAAAATTAATAAAAAAAAAAGTTTGCTTAACTGGCCCTAATTATATGTATGACTCGTTTAATATCCAAGATCTATCGACGTCTGAGTTTGGGTCCAACTTTACCAGTTTACCGTTACATAATTTAGGTAGGCCCATAAACGATCAATATTTATAATAAAGAGGCCCAAACAAAAATCTAAAATTCAAAAATACGTCCACTGGACTGATTATTCATGGCCCAAACTCTTTTCGGCCAATAATAACAATTTTTTTTGTCAACAATGTAATACACAGACAGACACACAAGCCTTTTTGTTCACTGTAAAGATAGTTTGGTCTTAATTCGATTTTAATATTAACCAATTTAATAGACACAGTCACACACACACACACATTCATATTATAGACTTGTGTTTTTTCTTTGGCAGCATTTTAGAGTTTATGGATGTATGCCAAACTTGAGAATGAAGGCATGAGACAATATCAGAATAAAATGGGTAATGATGTATTGGGAATGTTCTTTTTCAGATAAATAATTAAACTATTTGTATTTGTAAAATATATAAAAAATGAAGATATAAAGAAAAGATAAAGAGAATCAACGGGAGTTGGGGGAGATGATGGCATTTCTTTGCTTTGTAAATTTGGTGCATGTGACTTGATCCTTCTTTCCAACTCAAATCTCCAACTAATACTTAAAATATTCTTATTTTATTCATTCTCTTAAATTAATTTCTGAAATTTTACCATGGCTATTCAATTTTTTATTGTATATATCTTATTAGTATACCATAAATGTCTGAAACTATCTAAGAGCTACAATTGTTTTTATACTTTGGGTTTATATTTCAACTTTTTATGTATAACTTTTTAACCTTGGATACTTAAACTTGTTCTAAAAATCTCCGCTAGTCGCTAGGCCCACCTCATCCGCCTCGATTAATGACTAATCCCTTGAAGTAATCAGTTATCCGATTATTCTCCGCCTAATCCGATTACTCCCCGCCTACTCCCCGCCTAATCCGATTACTTCCCGCCTAATCTTGCATATCCCGATTATTTTTAGGTTGTAAGTATAAAACAAATTTTGTTTTGTTATTCAAACATTTAGATTGGGAGTTTGTGATGCCCTACAATAACTTATTTTCAAAATTTTAATAAAAATCA
>VBRH01000778.1:51551-69830 GCA_014578085.1 Cardamine resedifolia | reverse complement strand
TTTGAGTGAGCTGAAAACCATGAATCGGATTTTGTCTGACAAATTAACAATATCTCTAATTCAAGTAAAGTACAAGATAAGTGGAAATAGCTAAATTCGTTACTAAATTACGAAGTCGAAAACTAGAGAGATAAATTTTGACCCATCACAAAAACTCTAGCTTTTGTATGCTCTCCAAATTCAATAACACAACAATTTATATCTCTTCAAGATCTACGTACTCTTTTTTGAAATATTAATAAATTCAATTCGTATAATCAATTTTTACTTTTAGATCATAACTCATTCACGATGATATAACCCTTAATTTCCTTCTAACTTGTATACTCTCTCCGTTCCAATTTATAAGTGTTTTTAGCTAAAAGTACGTATATTAAGAAAATTGATTTTTAACCAAAATCATTACTTTTAACCAAATTCTTCATTAATTTATCATTAAATATTTTTTAAAAAATAAAAAGTTGCATAGATATTATAATACTTTGACCCAAATTTTTTCTTTTAAATTATATTAGATTAATATTTATTGAATAATTGTATAGATATTTGAAAATTTTCTATAAAATGGAACAAAAAATTTTGGCTAAAAACTTACAAATTTTAACGGAGGGACTTGAGTTTGAATTTTGGAAGTAATTTTTGTTTTTTTCAAAAATAGACTAATCAGAATGCAACACGTGGAATTAAATGCTGGAAAAATATCCTCTCTTATTCTCCATAGCATTGGGTGTCCACCAATAATATGATGCAACGATCACAAAATTTCCACAGGGGTCCCAAATTGGACTTGCCAAACCTATTTAATACTACTTGAAATGAAAAATTCAATCGTAACACTTAAATGATAGAACTAGACCGAATTGACTCGTAAGATTCCAGCTCATTTTGACATTTTTAGTTCCAACTCACACTAAATATGTGTGTTGAAATGTTGGACAAAAAACATTGCTTTAAATTAATTAAAAACAGCAGAAGGAAAAAATTGGTGAGAGGAAAGTAGAATGTTGCTAGAATCAATAAATTAATCAAAATAGGTACAAAAGTATCCTCTAATCCGACGGTCCATTTATAGTTAGTTATACCTGTCCCACTTACACATGTCAAGATAATAATACAAACAAGTGTGTAATTGTAGGTATTTATTAGTTGAGAGAGAGAGTGTGTGTTAGTTTTATATCTCGGGATTGGATTACATAACATAGTAACCAAAATTTATAAGTATAT
The DNA here is from genome assembly GCA_014578085.1 of Cardamine resedifolia. Classification (NCBI taxonomy): domain Eukaryota; kingdom Viridiplantae; phylum Streptophyta; class Magnoliopsida; order Brassicales; family Brassicaceae; genus Cardamine; species Cardamine resedifolia. Next base: position 68,606 of record VBRH01000778.1, on the reverse strand, counting down.
ATTGTAATATTTGTGTCCGCCGTAGGAAGATTATATTAAAGTAAGATAGAATTAGAGTATGACATGTGGGAATTTTTAAGATTAGTCATGTATGGGCATATGAATAATGGGTTCAGATTTGGATAGAACCCGATAGGATTCGGGTTTATCGGATTTACATATTTATTATTTAATAGAATAATTATGAATATTTTGTTCGGTTTTGATTCAGATCTTGTCGGGATTGGATCGGTTTGAGTTTAAAATTTAAGAACCTATAAATATCCAAAAAATGGGTACTCCATCGGTTTAAGTATTTTATATCCGAATATACCTGAAATCTACCTATATATCCGAAATGTAACCAAATTACCTAATAATACATATAATTTAACATACGCAAACACATACAAAACTCACAAAACAGATAATATAACTCCAAATTTAACATTCAATGACTAAAATTGATAGAGTAGTGACACAAAATCCAAGTTACACAAAGTAAAGTCACGTATGAGTATACAAAATCCAAGTTACACAAAAATGTAAAAACTCTAAGTACTCATAAGTGCCTTTAGTTTCGGGTTTATGGGTACACGTATGAGTATTGGGTAAAACCCGAACCGGAACCGATAGCCACAGGTAGGACTACACAGGAGCTAGCAGGAAAATTTGGTAATATCCATAACCTACCTGTACCGGTTTTTCGGTTCGATTCCGGTTCGGATTTTTGTATTCGGTTTTTATGTCAAGGCATAGTCTCTAAGATGGGTTTTTATGAGTAAATTTTATTTTTTTAAAAATAAAAAAGGAAGAAACAGAATGAAATGATGTTTTCATTTGAGAAACTTTGAGAGACTACTCCAACATTTGTCAATCAATTCAATTATTTTTTAAAAATTTAAAATTTAATTACAGAATCAACTTATTTAAAAATACTAATTATTTTTGTGTCTCAAACAGTCTCTCACCAATGCATATGGTATACATATCAACTATTGTTTCGACAAAATATTGCAAAAAGCAAGAACGACGCCGTAGTTGTGAAAGCTGATAAGTTGATGGTTCCATTGGCGTTTGTGAAGAAAAAGCAAAGAAGTGGGAGGCTTAGGCGAAAGATGTTGAAGAAGAAGCTAAGTGGCTGAAGTCTCCATTTGAAGCAAATGGTCACATTGTTATTTTCCAATTACAAAACGATGTCGTTTAACTTACATATGAGTTGTATTTAAAGCCTACTGAAACCTTAAGGTTTCCTTATCTTATGAAATATCAAATTACATTTCTCGTCTTGCCTCTTATCTCTTTTCTCCTCATCTCATATGTTCTTTTCTATCTTTCTTCTCTTCTTTCTTCTCTCCTTTCTTCTATCATTTCTTCTCTTATTTCTTCTAAGGTAAGTCCAAACTTATCAGTGGTATCAGAGCCACAATTGCATCCGCATAAGACACTTTGGACTTCAGATCCCAAAGCGAGTGAGGCAGAAAGACAACCCAGTGGTTTGAAGCTAGATTTGCTTGAGCAAAGACCATAACAGTTGGAAAAGGATATGCAATGGGTTCGAGAAGCTTTCACTCATCTTATATGATCTCAATATGATGAGGAAACGTCGATGGGTAACTCAAACCCTAACGCTGCTAAGATTCAAACTCCTGGAGGCTTTGTCACACCCATAGAGAAGCACAAAAGCGATAAGCTCCTGCCACTTACAGGGACAGTGATTCCATTGGTAACTGAAACACAAACATTACCAGCTCATATAAATCAATGAGTAGAGGTGAGGGTGCCACGAACTGATTTGCTAAGTAAGAAGGTTGAATTTCCTATGAAGGTTAGAATCCGGATGATTGGATATTCCGAGTGGAGAAATATCTGTTGGTAAATCAGACAGGGGAAAAAGATAAAATGAACAAAGCCTTGGCTTATCTTTGTGTTGTGATGTGACTTGGTGGAGATACACGCATGAAAGAGAAGTGGTGAAGGATGTGAGGGATTTCAAAGAAAAATTAAAGAAGTATTTCAAACCAAGTAGAGGAGGTTCAGTGGTGGGTCAGTTGATTACGCTGACACAAAAAAATTTCTATAGATGAGTATAGAGAAGTGTTCAAAGAGCTCTCAGTGGAGGCACCTCATATCCCAAATTACGTAATGGAATCTCTGTTCTTAAAAGGGCTGAAGAAGAGCCTAAGGGAACAAGTGGTGAGGTACCGACCATTGAGTATGGACGATATAGTGGATACCGCCAAGCTAATAGAAGCCCAAGAAAATGAGAAGTTGGGGTATCAATCCATGTATTTTCAGAGGTCAATCTCCTCTGGGAATACGTACACTGTGAATCGTTCGAGTTTCAGTTCGCCTAGGGGAGCTGAAGAAACAATGGAACTCAGCGGGATGAGAAGAAGTTGAGTTCTGGAATCGAAAATCGCAGATTCAATCCATGTCAAAATTGTGGAGACCGTTACTTTGCAGGGCATTGCTGCAAGAGTCAACGATTCACATGTTTAGAGATGGATGAAGAGGGTGAGCCAAAATGGAACATGAGGAGGAGCAATAAGCAATAGAGGCTCCAGAAGAGAAAGGGGAACAAATCAGAGTAAGTGAGACTCTCATTGCAGTCTATCGTGGGGCTGACTATTTGAGCTTGGTACTGCCGATGTGGTATTGTGATACGCGTGGCTAACAGTATTAGGAGAGACCCGAATCAATTGTAGACTTCACACACTAAAGTTCAAAGTTGGCAAACAATGGGTGACGATAGCGGGTGATCCAACTCTACAAAGGGATCAAGCGTCTCTCAGCTCTATGGAGAAACTGATCAAAGATGGTGAAATTGTATGCTTACTAGAGTTGAATGTATTGTCTTATACCAAAACAGGGCAGAAGAAGGAGGCAGTGAATGAGAAGGTGGAAGGAGTGTTAGAGAAGTTTCAGCATGTTTATGAGTTGCCAAAGGGCTGCCTCCAACGAGATCAAGAGAGCATGTCATCAACTTACAAGCCAGAGCATCTCCAATTAACATCAGACCATATATATACTCATTCACTCAGAAGAATATGATCGAAAAGATGTTAAGAGAGATGTTAGAGGCTGAAATCATTAGGCCGAGTACCAACCCATACTCTAGTCCGGTGTTGTTAGTCAAAAGAAGGACGGTAGTTGGAGATTCTATGTGGACTATCAGACCCTTAATAAAGAGACGGTGTCGGATATATATCCCATTCCATTAATCAAAGACATGCTAGATGAGCTGCATAGAGTTAGGATATTCTCAAAACATAGACTTGAAGTCGAGGTATCATTAGATTCGGGTCACAGAGAGTGAAGTGGAGAAGATGGATTTTCATACCAATGAAGGACATTACGAGTTTTTGGTTATGCCTTACAGGCTCACTAACGCCCCAACCACTTTTCAATCAGTGATGAATGATTTGTTCAGGCAGTACCTCTGGAGCTTTGTGCTTGTGTTCTTTGATGATATTTTAATTTACAGCTCATCGTGAGACTTACACTTACAACATATGTAGGTTGTGATGCAGGTGTTGGAGACAAACATGTTCTACACGAATAAGAAGAAATGTGAATTTAGGAAGACTGAGGTGGCATAGTTAGGTCATGTGATCTCGGGAGAAGGCGTGGTTGTAGATCTGGAGAAGGTGGAAGCAATGCTGAAATGGCCAACCCCAAAGACTTTAACAAAACTGAGAGGATTTCTAGGTTTAACGGGGTATTACCGCAAGTTTGTACATAATTATAGCAAGAAGGCAAGACAGTTGACTGAACTGCTCAAGAAAAACTTGTTCATCTGGCGCGAGAAGGCAACTACAACATTCAATGAGTTGAAATTGGCCATGACTTTACTTCTGACACTAAGGTTGCCTGATTTCTCTAAGCCTTTTGTCGTTACGATTGATGCTTCTAGTGCAAGAATGTGTGCATTTTTACTTCAAAACAACCATCCAATTGCTTATATCAGCCAGAGATTTTCTTCTCAGGCTAGAGTGAAGTCAGTTTCCGAAAGAGAGCTATTGGCTATAGTTTTTGCGGTGACAAAGTGGAGACATTAGTTGACAGATAATCATCTTACTATTCGAACTGCCCAACACATCTTAAGGTTTCTTTTGGACCAGGAGTCGATTACCACATAGCAGGAGAAATGGGATCAAAATAGTTGGGGCAAATTACAAGATAGAGTACAGACTGGGATGGGATAATAAGGTGGCCGATGCTTCATTTAGGAGGCCTCAGAAGGAGCAGTTCAGGCAATTACAGACGACATCACCATTGTTTATTAATTGAGAGGAATTGGTGAAACATGTAACACAAAATGGTGAGTTAAGACAGATTGTAGAAGCGCTGGGAAAGGGATAGCTGCAAGGATTGGGCTACATGTACCAACAAATGTTGTTATACAAGGACAATCGCTTAATCTTGCCTCATGATGCGCCTATCATTCACACCCTTTTAGAGCATTTTCACTCAAGTAAGATTGGTGGCATGAAGGAGTGTTGAAAACCACCAAAGAGGATGTCTAAAGAAGTGTATTGGAAGGGAATGAGGAGAGATGTGACTAAGTTCATTTCTCAATGTGATACTTGTCAAGAGAACAAATACTCTACCTTATCTCCAGCTGGGTTGTTGGCTCCATTACCAATACCAGAGCATGTTTGGGCAGATATAAGTCTTGATTTTATGGAAGAGTTGCCTATTTCAAAGGGATGTGATGTGGTTTTGGTAGTTGTTAACATGTTAAACAAATATACACATTTCATACCACTCAAACATCCATTCACCGTAATTAGGGTGGGTGAGTTGCTTTTGAAAGAAGTTGTTAAGCTGCATGGGTTTCCCAAGACGTTGGTTTCAGACCAGGACACGGTATTTATCAGCCAATTCTAGAATGCTATATTCTCGTCTCAAGGGACTACACTCTTCAAAAGCACCGCATATCACCCTCAAACTGACGGTCAAATTGAGGTAGTCAATCGTTGCTTGGAGACTTATCTTCGATGTTTTGTAGGAGAAAAACCAAAAAGTGGATGCAATGGTTGCCTTGGGCTTAGTATTGGTATAACACTTTGTACCACTTCTCATTGAACTCAAGTCCATACAATGCTCTCTATGGGAGATATCCTCCAAGGTTGTTAAAGTATAGACATATCCCGAGCAAAGTGGTGGCTGTGAATCAGATGATTCAAGATCGTGACAGTATGTTGAATGAATTGAGACCTAACCTAGAAAAGAAACATAAATTGATGCATAATTCAGCTAACTTACACCGTCGAGACCTTGAGTTTGAAGTGAGCAACAAGGTTTATTTGAAGTTAAGACCTTATTGCCAGGCATCAGTGGCTCAAAGACGCAATGAGAAGCTAGCACCACGATACTTTGACCCTTTTGAAGTGCTGGAAAGAATTTAGAAAGTTGTCTACAAACTCAAACTACCTCCACAAAGTGTGATACACCCAATTTTTTATGTTTCTATACTTAAGAAGGCCATTGCAGCAACAACTAAAGTACAACCGATACCTTACATTTTCTCATCAACTATAGAGTGGAAAACTTAACCGGAGGACATTCTAGGTATCATAAGAGGAACTGAGAGTGGGGAAGTAGAGGTAATGGTGAAATGGAAATATTTACACGGATTTTCAGATGATGAAGAAGATGCTAAGTGGCTGAGAGTCTCCATTTGAAGCAAATGGTTACATTGTTATTTTCCAATTACAAAACTCTGTCGTTTAACTTATATATACGTTATATTTAAGACCTGATGAAACCTTAGAGTTTACTTATCTTATAAAATAACAAATTACATTTCCTGTCTTGCCTCTTCTCTTTTCTCCTCATCTCATATGTTCTTTCCCAATATTTCTTCTTTTTTTTTTTTTTCATTTTGTCTAAAGTAAGTCTAAACTTATCATAAACCTACAACCAATATCTAGAAAGACAAGTAAAAAAATTTTAAATTTAAAAAGACAATATACATACTAAACTAATTCAAAATTTAAAACAATTACAATCACTTAATTTTTGCTAATCAAATTACAAAAAAAATTATTAAAAAAATTATTCTATGCATAATGGGGATAAAATGTAATTGTTGTAGGTATTTTATTTATTAGTTGTGAGAAAGTAGAGACAGCGAGAGTGTCACTTTTACATCCACACCTCAATTGTTTTTTTTCCCGCTAAGTATTAATGAGCCTCTCTTCTTCTCAACTGTTATTTCACTTTAACGTACAGATGAGAGAGAGACGTAACCAGAAAAAAAAAAGAAAAAAAAAATGCCGCATTAATGGTGGCTTCACCTACCAGTTATCTAGTGGAGAGAGAGAGAGATTAATGTGACGACACAGAAGAAGAGAGAGTGAAGAAAGAAACAAACAAAAAACCACATCTACACTACAATCTCTTCAATTCCTCAATCTCTCAATTCCGTTACGCCGCCGTGATGTGGAACTCGGCGGCGGAGAATGCATTTTCCCGTTCGACGTCGTTTAAAGACGAAGTTGAAGACGAAGAAGAGCTTCGTTGGGCGGCGTTACAACGTCTTCCGACTTATTCACGAATCCGCCGCGGAATATTTAGAGATATAATTGGTGAATCAAAAGAGATCCAAATTGGTAATCTCGAAGCTAGCGAACAACGTCTTCTTCTCGATCGTCTTGTTAATTCCGTTGAAAACGATCCTGAACAGTTCTTCGCTCGCGTTCGGAAGAGATTCGACGCGTAAATCTCTTAATTCTCTTTTTTTTGTTTGTTTGTTTCCAGTTTAGTTTCAAATTTGATGTAATTGTGTGAGTTTTTTGCAGAGTTGATTTGAAATTTCCGAAGATCGAAGTTCGATTTCAGAATTTGATTGTTGAATCATTTGTTCATGTTGGAAGCAGAGCGTTACCAACGATTCCGAATTTCATTATTAACATTGCTGAAGTACTTAAACTCAACTTTTCAACTTTCATATAGTTTTTTGTGCAATTTTTATGATATTAGTTAAGAAGAGTTATGTTTACAGGGTTTGTTAAGGAACATTCGTGTGATTGGTGGAAAAAGAAATAAATTAACGATTTTAGACGGTATTAGTGGAATCATTAGACCTTCAAGGTATAATACATTTCTGCTGCATTGTCATTTATACTTTCTATTTTTTTTTTTGTCTAATTCTTCATTTTTTGGTCTTCAGATTGACACTTCTACTAGGTCCTCCAAGTTCTGGGAAGACAACATTACTCTTAGCTTTAGCTGGACGCCTTGGAACTAATCTTCAGGTAAACTCAATTAGAAAACATAGGAACCATTAGAATATTGCATATATATTTATATATGTTTTGGCTTCTTTGAAGACATCTGGGAAAATAACATACAATGGCTACGATCTCAAAGAGATAATCGCGCCAAGGACATCTGCGTATGTTAGCCAACAAGATTGGCATGTGGCGGAGATGACAGTGAGGCAGACTCTTGAGTTTGCTGGTCGTTGTCAAGGTGTTGGATTCAAATATGGTAAGTTCTAAGAAGTAGTGTTGGTGCATTATGTTTGTGTTAGTTTTGATTTTAGTGTTTTGACATAAAAACAAACTGGAAATACAGATATGCTTGTGGAGTTGGCAAGAAGAGAAAAGCGTGCAGGAATAGTACCTGATGAAGATCTTGATATATTTATGAAGGTAATTAGTGGTGTTTTAAGTCAAAGGCTTAGTCCATTTGTTATCTAGATTTAGTCATAACGGTTTTTCGAACTCTTCAGTCTCTAGCTCTTGGAGGACAGGAGACGAGCCTCGTTGTGGAGTATGTTATGAAGGTATTCTCCAAAGCCTCTTAACTTTTTGGTCGCAGTTTAAACAATATCTTTGTACATGTTTTCAAATCAGAGCAAACAGTAAATCCATTAATGTCTATTTATATACATATATAGAGAGATCAGTCAAAATACATATACCTCTCATAAAGAACTACATGTATCTTTTGGTTGAAGTGCGAAGAATTGTGAAGAAAGAAGAAGAGAGAATATATATACATGGAGCTTACAGTTTTCTCTTCTTTGAGGATATGTATAAAGATACTGTTTCTACCACTTTTTAAAGATAATTTATCATCACAAAACTCATTATACACATTTATTTTCATTTTAAGTTTTGCCTATATATGAATTAGAAGAAACTATAGGCAAAGTCTACTAGGTTCATGTCCTATTTCTACAAACTCTTTCTAAAATTCTCATATATCCAACAAAGATTTTAGGGTTGGACACATGTGCTGACACATTAGTAGGAGATGAGATGATTAAAGGAATCTCAGGAGGACAGAAGAAACGGCTCACAACAGGTGTGTCTGCTCATTCTTGATTTTGTTCATATCAGAAGATTTTGTCTGACCATTACTAACTGAATTCACAGGGGAACTATTAGTAGGACCAGCAAGGGTTCTTTTCATGGATGAGATATCAAATGGTTTAGATAGTTCAACGACTCATCAGATTATCATGTATATGAGACATTCAACTCATGCGCTCGAAGGAACCACCGTCATTTCTTTGCTTCAACCATCTCCTGAGACCTATGAGTTGTTTGATGATGTTATCCTTATGTCTGAGGGTCAGATTATATACCAGGGACCTCGGGACGAGGTTCTTGATTTCTTTTCGTCGTTGGGATTTAGTTGCCCTGAGAGAAAAAATGTGGCAGATTTCTTGCAAGAGGTAAAGATTTATCAAAGACTTTGAAGTAGAGATTAAGATTATTATTTCAAAGATTTAAATGAGTTTTTGTTAATAGGTTACCTCAAAGAAGGATCAGCAGCAGTACTGGTCAGTTCCTTTTCGGCCTTATCGCTATGTACCTCCTGGAAAATTTGCTCAAGCGTTTCGTTCATATACAACTGGTAAAAAGTTGGCAAAGAAACTTGAGGTTCCTTTCGATAAACGGTTCAATCATTCAGCCGCTTTATCGACATCTCAATACGGTGTTAAGAAGAGTGAACTTCTCAAGATCAATTTTTCCTGGCAGAAACAACTAATGAAGCAGAATGCATTTATTTATGTGTTCAAGTTTGTTCAGCTTCTTTTAGTTGCCTTGATCACAATGACTGTCTTTTGCCGGACAACAATGCATCACAACACTATTGATGATGGCAACATATATCTCGGATCGCTTTACTTTTCCATGGTCATCATTCTCTTTAACGGATTTACCGAGGTTCCAATGCTAGTAGCCAAGCTTCCTGTCCTTTATAAGCATAGAGACTTGCATTTTTATCCAAGCTGGGCTTATACATTACCTTCCTGGCTACTGAGTATCCCTACTTCAATTATAGAGTCTGCCACATGGGTGGCTGTTACATATTATACAATTGGATATGATCCTCTCTTCTCCAGGTACATTCTCAAAAAAACCCGAATTTGACAATGATTGGATTGAAATAAGAAAGTTAATTAACAGCGAGCTTCTCTAATCTTTCAGGTTTCTTCAGCAGTTCATTCTGTATTTCTCTCTGCATCAGATGTCCTTGGGTCTTTTCCGCGTGATGGGTTCTTTAGGCCGACATATGATAGTTGCCAATACGTTTGGGTCGTTTGCAATGCTTGTGGTCATGACTCTTGGAGGATTTATAATTTCCAGAGGTCTTTATATACTCTTTCTTGAAGCCCTTAAACTTTCTTCTTTACCACATGAATATTCACTTTCTTGTTTGATTTCCTCAGACAGCATACCAAACTGGTGGATTTGGGGTTACTGGGTCTCTCCTTTGATGTATGCTCAAAACGCGGCTTCTGTGAATGAGTTCCTTGGCCATTCTTGGCAAAAGGTGAAAATATTACCAAAATATCTATACAACTTGGTTCTTTAGGCTATATTTTTTGGTGTTTCTTTTTCTATGTCTAGCTCTAATATGCATATACTATTGTAGTTAATGGTTGTTTTTTCGTGTCTGCGAAGAGTGCTGGGAATCACACTAGTGACTCTCTTGGTTTAGCATTGCTGAAAGAAAGAAGTTTGTTCTCTGGGAGCTACTGGTATTGGATTGGTGTTGGGGCCTTGCTTGGATACACAGTTCTTTTCAATTTGCTCTTCACGCTGTTCCTAGCTTACCTCAACCGTAAGCTTCTCATCCTTTTCTATATATCTAAAAGCTCGGCATTGTAATACATTGTACTAATCTTCTTCATATCATTGTAAACTATTTATAGCTTGGGGTAAGTTTCAAGCTGTTGTATCCAAAGAAGAGTTAGACGAAAGAGAAAAGAAAAGAAAAGGCGATGAGTTTGTTGTCGAACTAAGAGAGTATTTGCAGCATTCAGGCTCAATACATGGTGAGTGAACAAAATGTTTTTCATTTCTCATCTGTTTACTGAACTCAAAGAAGCTAATGCTTATATCTATTTTGGTATAGGAAAATATTTCAAGAATAGAGGCATGGTTCTCCCATTTCAACCACTCTCTCTATCTTTCAGTAATATCAATTACTATGTGGATGTTCCCTTGGTATGTAACAAGTTTCTACATTGTTTAGTTATTTCAGTTATATATGTATAGCTCATGTACCGCAAATTTCAGGGACTAAAAGAACAAGGGATAATAGAAGATAGGTTACAGCTACTTGTGAATATTACTGGAGCTTTTAGACCTGGTGTGTTAACAGCTTTGGTGGGAGTAAGTGGTGCGGGTAAAACAACACTTATGGATGTTTTAGCTGGAAGAAAAACCGGAGGAACAATCGAAGGCGATGTGTACATATCCGGTTTTCCCAAAAGACAAGAAACGTTTGCAAGAATCTCAGGTTATTGTGAGCAGAACGATGTGCATTCTCCATGCCTAACTGTTGTTGAATCTCTACTTTTCTCGGCATGCCTTCGTTTACCAGCAGATATTGACTCAGGGACACAAAGGGTAACACATTTCCATTATCTTTCGATCATTTTCATATATTTTGTCTTAGATTAAGCTGACATCTCTAAACTTAAAATTCTTGGAGGCGTTTGTTCATGAGGTGATGGAGCTAGTGGAGCTGACCTCATTGAGTGGGGCATTGGTGGGTCTTCCTGGAGTTGATGGCTTATCAACAGAACAGAGAAAACGGTTAACAATCGCTGTCGAGCTAGTTGCAAACCCTTCTATAGTATTCATGGATGAACCAACTTCAGGATTAGATGCAAGAGCTGCTGCCATTGTGATGAGGACTGTTAGAAATATTGTTAACACCGGGCGAACCATCGTCTGCACTATTCATCAACCTAGCATTGATATTTTTGAATCATTCGACGAGGTTGGTTTCTTCAAACAACTGTTTTCATAATGAATCACACAAACAGTCTGTAGAATTGTTTAGTCATCATCTCTAAAGTTCATTGTTTATGTAGCTTTTGTTCATGAAACGAGGTGGAGAGCTCATATACGCCGGTCCATTAGGCCAAAAGTCTTGTGAGCTTATCAATTATTTTGAGGTAGCCTTAGTTCTTGATCCATGAGTTTGTGAACTAGAAATACATGACTAATACTCTTTTCTTTCTTAGTCAATTGAAGGGGTGGAAAAGATCAGAACTGGCCATAATCCAGCAGCATGGATGCTTGATGTCACATCTTCGACCGAGGAACATCGGCTTGGAGTTGATTTTGCTGAAATTTACAGGAATTCAAATCTTTGTCAGTATGTGCCTTTCCTCAGAAGTTCAAATTAGCTGTCCATATGTTTGGTTTACCTTATTACCTGTCTACGTTCTACTGCAGACGTAATAAGGAGCTGATAGAAGGCCTCAGCAAGCCAAATAATGTTTCAAAAGAACTCGAGTTTCCGACTAGATACTCTCAGTCACTCTATAGTCAGTTTGTTGCTTGCCTATGGAAACAAAACCTATCATATTGGCGAAACCCTCAATACACGGCAGTTCGATTCTTCTACACTGTGGTTATCTCTTTGATGCTTGGAACAATCTGTTGGAAATTTGGCGCCAAAAGGTATTAAAAATATGCAGCTTCCAGTTATTGCTACCGCCAAAACGATTCCTTTTAACCATTTCATACTTTTGTTCATGTCTAGGGACACTCAACAACAGTTATTCAACGCAATGGGATCGATGTACGCTGCGGTTCTCTTCATTGGAATAACCAATGCGACAGCCGCGCAGCCAGTTGTTTCCATAGAAAGATTTGTTTCATACCGCGAAAGAGCAGCGGGAATGTACTCAGCACTTCCCTTTGCATTTGCACAGGTCAAACATTATGTTTTAGTTTCTTTCTTTATCAATCCCATTCGAGTTTTAAAACTTCGAAGATGGTAAAATTTTGCCAAGAATTTGCAGGTGTTTATAGAGTTTCCATATGTGCTAGCACAATCCACAATATACAGTAGCATATTCTATGCAATGGCCGCGTTTGAATGGTCGGTAGTGAAGTTCTTGTGGTACTTATTCTTCATGTACTTTTCGATAATGTACTTCACCTTTTACGGGATGATGACAACCGCAATCACACCAAACCACAATGTTGCCTCAATCATAGCAGCTCCTTTCTACATGCTCTGGAATCTCTTCAGCGGCTTCATGATCCCATACAAGGTAATTTACTCGGTTCCTAAAAACTTGATTTTTTTTTGAGTTTTCACCAAATTAAGAAACAATTAATGTTTAGTTATAAATACACTATTTTCTCATACTAAACACTTTCCCATAACTATAAGTTAATAATAACTCAACAAACACAAATATTTTCAGTTAATAGTTCTTGAAGTTTGCAATTTAATAACATAATTAACAAAAAATGTATAGATAAATAACATAGAAATTCAAGTTTTATGGAACAAGGAAAAAGTCTAGAAAATTAAGTTTTTAGGAACGGAGAGAGTACTAAACTTTATGTTATTTCTAACCTTATATAAGCCCCAGAGCCCGATACAGATATCAGTTGTGTGAATGAATAATATTTCTACCCTTATATAAGACATTCTTATTCACTATCTGTTTCTATTTTTATTTTTTATTTTATATATATTTGATGTTTTGGATCGATTTGACGACAGAGGATTCCATTGTGGTGGAGATGGTACTACTGGGCAAACCCGGTGGCATGGACATTGTATGGTCTATTGGTGTCTCAGTATGGTGATGATGAGAGATCAGTGAAGCTATCGGATGGTGTTCATCAAGTGATGGTGAAACACTTGCTTGAGGATGTGATGGGATACAAACATGAGTTCTTGGGTGTGTCTGCTATTATGGTTGTCGCCTTTTGCGTATTCTTCTCCCTTGTCTTTGCTTTCGCCATTAAAGCCTTCAATTTCCAGAGAAGGTGATTGATTAATTTACCAACTCTCAATTCCCACATATTTCTTACATATACAACAACTGTCTATTTATTTATTTGTATATTAGGGGCTTTTATACCCAAACAAAGATCAATAAAAGCTTGTGTTGTGTTGTGTTTTATGTTGATTTTTACTCCTTCTGTTTCATTTTAATTGTAGTTTAAGAATTTTCTTTTTGTTATAAAATAAGTGTTCTCAATTATCTAGGTAAAAATTGCTAATATTTTTTTTTTTACCTTGTGTTGCCTAAATCAATTTTGGTTAAAAGGCTCAACCCCAAAATGATTAAATAAACATTATTTAAGATTCTCTTGATTAAATTTAGGGTGTCTTAGTGATTTGGGTAGTTTTCAAGTTTATTTATGCTAAATGGGTAGTTTGGTGTTTTTATATGCAAAAAGGTAGTTGCTTAGGTAGTTTGAGTTAAGGTAGTTAGGAGAAATGTCAAACAAGTCCTTTTGGCAAGAGGGAGAGATGAGGGAGAGAGTTGGCGGCAATTGGTGAGAGGGAGAATTTTGGCGGGCATTTATGTGAGAGGGAGAGTTTTGGCGGCAATTGGTGTACGAAATAGTTATCGCGGGAATTAGTGTGGTGAGCCGAAGTGCAAATAAGAGAAGAAGAAGATTAAATGTGTGGCTAAAAATGAAGATCAATCTCCATTAAATAGATCATATCTAGGTTTAGCAAATATATGGGAAATTTAAGAATCTTGGTCGGTGATTTAATGAAAAAGAGTAAATGCTCAACGGTTGTTCATTTTGTTGAAGGTGTGTACCGAAATTTCTCATATTTAATGTTTTGCTTTTTAAAACTTTATACCACGAAATCATTCATATTAAAGTTCTCTATTTATTTTTGTATTTTGTAGATGTGGAAGATTTATATGTAACTATAATGGCGGAAAAGTGGATACGTTTCATGAATAGTACTTGGGACTTCAAGATAGACATGTTGAGAAAGGGCCGGTCGATCAACTGCACAAACATTGGTAGTTCTGAAGAGTTGAGGCTTTTAATTGCATCTGCTTACAGGATTGATGCTAAGGTGATTTCTGTTGAAATGACGTATTGGATAGACGAGTTGATAGCTGAAGCATGACCAGCGCCGGTAGAGATCATGAGTGACCGTTGTTATAGACAATTCAGATCGTTTTGTCTGAATGACAGGTCAATCAGCATATTCGTGACTTTTAGGGAGTTGATAGGTGAAAGGCTCGTGATTTTGGGAGAAGGTACCAGGAACCTCAAAAATGGAGTTACCAATGTCGAAGAGGGTGGATTCAGTAAGAAGTCTGAGAGTTGTGAAGCTGGTCCTGTTTTGAATGAAATAGAAGGAACATATAATAAAGGTAGGGCTGGTGTAGAAGAGGGTAAGGACGGTCTGGAGAATGAAGAAGATGAGGGTTTAGAAGAAGTAGAGTGGATGACAGAGGGTGATGAGGATTATGATAATGAGGATGAGGATGGGATGGGGATGATGTGGAAGAAGACAAAGAGAGAGGAAATGAGGAAAATGAAGAAGAAGAGTATGATGAGGAAGACTATGATTATGACCGTTGGCATGAATTTGTGCGAAATGACTGTGAATGGAGTAGTCAAAAATTAGATTGGAATGAAGAGTTACATGGGTGCTTGAAAAAAATGAGTCCACATGAAATATTACAGAAAAGAATGAGAGAGGAACAAAGGAAAAGAATGACACCACAACAACTAAGGAAAAGATTGACTGTATTTAAATGAAGAAAAAATCTGAGTCCACAGGAAAAAACAAAAACAATAATTCCACCTTGGTAATATAACCAAAAAGGAATGATTAATTTGTTACGATGGCGATGATGATTTTCTGGATCCGCCTAGTGTGAGAACCTTGGTAAATTTTTTTTAAAAAGGGAGGATTAATTAGTTACGATGGCGATGATGATTTTGTGGATCCGCCTAGTTTGAGAACCTTTGTGAGCGGTAGGCGTGATAACGGTGGGTCACTTTTGAAGAAAGGGATGAGTGTGGTGACGAAGATAAATAGAAATGATGATATAGTCGATCCCCCACCTTGTGTGAGTGCCATCGTCGTAAGATGTAGAGATAACGGTGGTTCAGGTATGAAGAAAGGAATGGGTGTGACGGAGGTATATATATATGCAGATCTACAACCAATGTTCTGAGATACCAAAATAAACTCAATCCAACTTCCTGAAGTTGATTTGAGTCATGAGGATGACGATATTTATATAGGAAGGGTGTTCAAGGATAAAGAAGACTTCAAGCTGGCGATGGCAATCTATGCTATTACGAGAGTGTTTAGATTTGTTTTCAGCCGTCATGCAAAAACCTCAGTCACGGCGTCATGTATTAGACGCCGTTGTGATTGGCGGGTGTACGCAGCTAGAATAGGCGATTTGGATGATTATGAGGTAAAGAAGGCACATCTAACACACCGATGTGATGTTGACACAAGAGGTCAGTTCTCTAAACATGGCACATCAAAAGTCATAGCAAAGGTATTAAGGGCAAAATACGAGACAATTTATGGTGGTCCACGGGCTCGTGAGTTGCCCGAAATGATGCTTAGAGAATACAATATCGATGCCTCATACTGGAAGTGTTGGAAGGCTAAGGAGTTAGTCATAGCCTCTGCTCGAGGAACAGAGGAGTCATCTTACCAGTTACTACCTCTATATTTATATGTCATCAAGCTAGCAAATCCGGGGTCAATTACACATTTGGTAACAGAGGTGGATGGGAAGGGGAACCTCCGGTTCAAGTATACTTTTTTGGCTTTGGGCGCAAGTATACAGGGGTGAAAACACTTGAGAAAAATGATTGTCATAGATGCAACTCATTTACATGGAAGGTACAAAGGATGTCTCATGACTGCTAGTGGACAAGATGCAAATTTCCAAATTTTCCCAATTGCTTTTGCGGTGGTGGACAACGAGAATGATGATGCTTGGACCTGGTTTATGGAGAAATTGTCAGCTATTGTTGAAGACATTACGGATCTAACAATAATTTCAGATAGGCACCTATCAATATATTGTGGCATCAACATCGTCTATCCTAAAGCACACCACAGCGCCTGTCTTGTACACATCCAGAGTAATGTGCAAAGTAAGTATGGAAAAGCGATGAAGGCAATGGTTGGACGTGCTGGCCAAGCTTATAGAGTAGGACAGTTCAACCATTGCTATGAAGTTATTAAAAGAAAACATTAAAATGTGAGATTACTTGGAAGGCATTGGTTTGGAGCATTGGACACGGGCTCATTTTACAGGAGAGAGGTATAACTTGATGTCCAGTAACATTGTTGAGTCGCTTAACAAGGCCCTCCTCCCGGGCAGAGAGTGTCCCATTATTGTTTTGCTGGAATTTATCCGGAAGATGCTTTGTAGGTGGTTGGAAAGTAGAAGGGAAGTCATAGGAAAAATGGATGGACAAATACCATCGGAAGTGGCCAAAGGGTTGCAGATTTGGTTAGAAGACTCGACATGTTTATCTACCGTGAAGTGCTCAGCATGGGAATTCGAAGTTAGTGCAAGATCGGGTAGTAAATATCAATTCACTGTGGACCTTCTTAAGAAAACATGTTGTTGTAGAGAATTCCAGTTGCTAAAAATTCCTTGTCGACATGTTATGGCGGCGGCACGATTTCATGGGGTTGAGTATAAGGGATTAGTGGATAACGTGTATAAGAAGATGGTATGGGCTTCAACAGTTGCAGGTGTGATCCTACCAGTTCCAGATCCTGATGACATTTTCATTCAAGAAGAAATCCGGCAGCGGGAGG
>VBRH01000778.1:19197-32302 GCA_014578085.1 Cardamine resedifolia | reverse complement strand
GTTTGAGATACTTGTAATCACTGATTTGATAAGTTGCAAGCGACCCGCATAAGATAGGACATTGTTTGACCACGAGAGGATCCTTTTACGAATCTTATCAAGGAGGGGTTCATAGTCAAGTTGTGTCATGGATTTTGTTGTTAATGGCAACCCTAGGTATCGAATAGGTAAAGATCCAACATTTATACCAGCCTCTGACGCCGCATTATTCAAATCTGTTTGACCAGACCCTAAAGCCTACACACAAGATTTTGCAATACTAATATGTAACCCGGACATGCAGGCAAACTCATTCATTACTTGAAGAATACCTTGTAGAGATACTGGTGAACCATCCTAAAAAACAAGGGTATCATCGGCAAAAAAAAGATGAGTAAGCCGTACCTCCTTACACAATGGATGATAACCGAATCTTTGGTCCTCCGCAGCCTGATTTAAGAGCTTAGAAAGGACATTGTTAAGTATAACATAGAGATACAGTGAGAGCGAGCAACCTTGACGAATCCCTCGGGAGTTTGAGAAGAACCCTTTAAGATCACCATTTAGTGAGACAGGGAAGGAAGCAGTATAGATACAAATGTAAATCCAATGTATAAATCTCTCCGGTAATCCCATTGCATTTTAAGAAAACAACGATGAAAGACCATTGTACCGTATCAAATGCTTTGGTAATATCAAATTTTATGACACTACGAGAGCTGATTGATATCTTGTGGTAGTCCTTGACTAGCTCCATAGCTAAGAGGATATTTTCCAGAAGTAAACGACCCTTTATAAATGAGCTCTGGTTAGATTTAATCGCATCCGGTAATATGGCCTTTAGTCGATTGGCGATGATCTTGGAAATAACCTTATAAAGCAGATTTCAATATCCAATTGGCCTATAATCACACATAACCTTAGCATTCTCATTTTTTGGAACTAAAGCTAGAATGGTGGCATTGACCCCTTTAGCTAAAAACCCGTAAAGAAAGGAAGATTGTACCGCCGTAATGAAGTCACATTCTATGATAGGCCAATGTGCTTTATAGAACTCCATTGTGTAACTGTCTGGACCTGAGGCCTTGTTTGTGGGCATAGAGAACATAGCTTTTTTAATCTCAAATGCAGTAATAGGGGCCACTAAATCTACCGCAGCCTGATCTGAACATTGGTAACTCAGCAGTGAACGAAGATACTGTTCCGAGACATCTGTACAGTCTGATGGTTGGGCCTGCAAAAAATCTTGAAAATATGTGACAACTTCATTTTTTATGGTGCCAATATCTGTCAAAACCTCCCCTGAACTTGTGGTAAGACTCTTTATCGCATTACGAGCTGCTCTCCCTTGTGAAACGCGATGAAAGAAAGAGGAATTCTGATCACCCAAACTCATCCATTGAATCCTCGACTTTTGGTGAAAATTTTTCTCCTCAACTCGAGCCAGATCATGTCACCGGTTATAAGCTTTTTCAGCCGGTGTGAATGTATTCGAATCAGGGGAATGAAGGGTCTGCTCCTAACACTTACATAGTTCGTCATACGCCTCCTTAGTATGCAGTGGTAGATTACCATAATGTGTACAGTTAAGAGCCCGCAAATCCTATTTCAGTGATTTAAGCTTCTTATTGAACATGTATAATGCAGTTCGAGAGTGGAATAGTGATGGTGAAGAATCCCATATATTTGAGACAGTAGGGATGAACTGCTCATGAGAAGCTAAATAATTAAAAAAAATTGGTATGGTCTCCTATTGCCTTTAGCCCGAGAAGATAAACGAAGCAAACAACGAGAATGATCAGAAATAGCACCAGCCTCAAATTTGGCAAATGAGTGGGGAAAGGCGTTCATCCAAGCCCTATTAACAAGCGCACAGTCCAGTTTCTTTCCAATCCGATCAGCTCCACGCTTATTCCACCAAGTAAAAAGAGGTCCCGTATATACCAACTCCACTAGATCCCAATGAGTAACCAAATCCTAAATATAATACATCCCATGTTGATGAGTATGATAATCCAAAACCCATGAATGCTCACTAGACGAGAGGATCTCATTGTAGTCCCCAAGAAGGATCCATGGTAAGGACAAATGAGCATAAACAGCTTCAAATTCTCGAAGATAATCCCATAAGATTATTCTGTCAGAAGCAAAGTTTGAAGTATATATCGCCGAACAAATGAAAATTTCTCCAGTTTCAACTACTTCAACACCACAAGTAATGACATGTGCACTCTTGAAGATAGGCGTTACTCTAACCGCACCAGACCAACAAAACCAAATACGGCCTAACCGATGATGCTCATAATTAGTGATAGAGTGTCATCCCAAAAAGGTCGAGTTCATTATCATAGAGTGATTCTCTTCAGTGACTCTTATCTCAATCAAACACCCAAAAACAAATTTCTCCAAGCTAATCCATTTACGAACTACAACGTGTTTGCGTGGCTTATTGAACTCAGGCATGTTCCAAGAAAAAAAATGACGTCATAGCTTCCTAAAGGAAGCTTTCTTTCCGGTGATCTGGTTAGCTAGCATGTCCTTAGTTCTAGCTATATTTTTCTTTTGATTCTTCGACTTTTGAGAAGTCTGCTTACTATCACTTTTATTGAATTTCCCTGTATTTTGCTGAAACTGCTTCCCCTCATTAATTCCAGATTGTTCCACAGCCTTATCATCCACTATTTCACCCTCTTCATGCACCTCAACTAAGACCTAGAACCTTGAAAGAGAACCTGGACATGTCCGAGAAAGCGAGTTACCAGATTTGCCAAGGTTCATAGCATTGGAGGTGTTGTCCTTGACTGGTGAATGACGCGCAGACCGAGTAACCATTGTCCACTCAGTTCCCATCTCCTGCTCTGGTGGTACAGATTCTTTGGCCTCAATAACACATGTCACTACTTCCTTCTCTATGTTCACGATATACCTCTGATCTAATGCATCTTTCGAAGCAGAGAGTATGTCCTCTACCAAATTCGTATTCAACACTTCTGACTCCGAAACTGATGGGATAACAACACTTTTCTCCTTTCCTGCAACTTCAGACACGACCTAATCTCTTTTAAGAATAGAAACCACATTGTCAGTCTGCGGAGATACACAGTTCTTATCTAGATGACCCCATTTTTTACACCGGTTGCAGCGTGGAGGGAGCCACGGGTAAGAGATTGGGACTTGTGCAGCCGGAAACCTACCATCAGGAATATTTATCAACGATGAGAGAGGTTTCTGGAGGTTTACCTCAACCAGTACCCGAGCCATATCCAAACAAAGAAACTTCTCTGTCGTGGGATGTAGTTTCACGGGATGACCCACATGACTGGCTAGGAAACTTAGCCCTTTGTAAGAGAAATAATGCCCTGGCACTGATTTAAAATCAACCCACATCGGGATGGAAGCTAGCTCAGGATTCGAAGCATGTGAATCAGGTGACTCATTAACGACCATTGGTTTGTCTGCAACATGCAAAAATTGGCGTTTAAGGACCCTTGATCTGATAGCATCATCATCAATACGAAACAACACTACTGTAGCATTTAAAAACTGAACATCTATCCGCAAATTCTTTGATGTGGTATGCCAAATTCGATTAACCGTAGCGTGGACCTTACCAATATGTGGTGCGTCACCAATGAAATGCCCCATGACAAAGTTTTTCCACAGAGGAGGCGCATCAACAACAACATCATCCGGTACAACAGACGAGACAACACCATCAACAACATCAATCTCGAGTTCATACTTATAACAGATGAAACAAGATTACGTGATGCAGACCACACAGAAGCAGCAGGCGAACGTTGAAACTTTTTGGACTGAGTAGAATGTGAGGATGGAGATGAGGGACCTCCTGCCTTGACCGGAAAGCTACCCTCCATGGGCGCCACCATGAAACCGTGCCGAAAAAGGAAATTGCAGAGCGGCAGGGAAACTGCAGAGCGGCAGGGAAACTGCAGGGCGGCTAGGGCTCCGAGATAGGCGTCGCAACTAGAGGTTTTACTTTGGCTTCTTCTTTTTGGTTAACCAACAATAACAAAATTCTCAATTCATCAAAATTCAACCAAATCATCTCAAAACTAATTAAAACTCAAATCTCTTCAAAGTTTTCATCCAATACACCTCCTAAATGATTTAAAGTTCAGTGATTATATATTTTTGGAACACTAAGTAAATATTCACGCTACATCGTAGCGTCTTTTTTAATTTTTTTTGTTTATATTTACATTTAGTAAATTGTTTTTTTTTTTTAGCAATTGAGGATAAAGAAGTGGAGTAATAGGTATTAGATCTTGTTGATTTTATAAAAATTATTAAATAGATTAATAACTAATAAAAATTAACTTTATCGTAAAACAAAACTAATTAAAATTAGAATGCATTGATGTGTTTAAAAAAATAAAAGAGATATGTCTTGAGAAACGAAAAGATGTGTTCCTAAAAACAAAGAGATGTGTTTTCTTGATAGTTTTAGTCCACTATCACGTAGTATGTTTATTTTTAGCGTGATGTCCTGCTCCATCTTCAAAGAGAGGAAAGTCTGTTTCATCTCCGTTTTCCTTTTTATCCATGTCTACCTTCTCATCAACAATTGTGGCAGTGTCAACTCCTTTGGTGTACTTAAAAAATTATTTTATTGCTTTTGAAGAGCGCAATATCGTTTTCTTCCATAGTGATATTGACGATTATGTGAAAAAGATTATAATCAGTGGTACAAAAAATGATTTGTTGAACTGCAAGTGTAAAGAAACTTAGGTATAATTAGTGTTGAAAGCTAGGATGAAGTGAGGCTAACCATTCCAAAAGTGGTTATTGTGTTCCTATATCTCTTTTTTTTTTTTCTTATTTGTAATTGTTATGATCAATTCATATTGTATAATTACTAATAAAAAAAATTCTATATTTTTGCGGTTTTTTATCTTATGATCAACATAATAAAATATAATATTTCAAATGTTCTTGTATTATAATAATTTATTTTAATATTTAACGATCGATTATATTGTATACTCAATAATTTATCTTCATATTAAAAAATATATATATATATATATTATAATAATATTGTATAATAATAATTTATCTTCTTGTATTATAATAATTATGTATAAATATAAAGTAAAAATATTTATACTATATTTAAGAAAATATAATATCTAACAATAATAATAAAATACTTAAAGATTTGAAATTAAAAATAAGCTAAAAAGTAATACAAAAATATTAAAAATAAGAACACAAATTACTAGATTAGTTTGTTGTGATTGAGTCGGAAAAGATAAGAAATGTGTCGTATGTATGCGCTTATATATTTTTGAATAATTTATATAAATAACACTAAAATATTATTTATTTCTAAAATCAAACAGTTTGTTTGCATCAAAAAGGTTTAAAAGTTATAAAAAAATGAAGTATTTAAAAAAATTCTTTTGCCTCTGACCAATTTAACCGGTCCACCGGGTTATACGTTATTGACGGATTTTTCAGAATTTTTTCGATTTGCTGTTGGTCAATTTTATCACTAAATCCGAATGTAAATAATGTCCGGATCCGAGATTAATCGGTCTACTAGGACCGTTAAAACATTGACTCTAGCTGAGATGTGTAATTTTTTTTGTTTTTTTTCTATCTTTGCTCAGCTAACAGATAATTGGGATCGGATATTAGTAGTGTTATCCCAACCTGAAACTCAATATCTTCCCGTTTACGTCATTCATCGTATGTGCTTACGTATCATCCATCAGACGACTCAAATAAAACTCTTCTTTCCAGAATCACCCAAAGAGAGAGATCCCTTTTATCTTGTTCAACAAGTCCAAAGGTATAATTTGTCCCGACCAATCTTTGGTTCTGTCTGATCAAAATCTTGTCCGCAACAAAACCTCGTGCTTAGGTAAACAACACTCACTCACGTAATCTTCACCTTCCTCGTCGATGCTGTTAGAATTTGAGATGAAATTTAATTTTCTCTGATAATTTTCATTCTTCGTTAATAATAAATATCTCAATTTTTCATTTGTAGAAATTTTAGTTGTATTGATCGATCCCATCTTCTTAATCTTCAGATTCCTGATCCATGGCTGTTGGCGATAATAGCTTAGAGTTGTCTCATCGAATGGAAGATTCTGGAAGAACAATCAAAGTTACTATTCTATGGAAGGGAAACAAATACACTCTTGAAATCAATTCTAAGTCTTCTCTGAAGGATTTAGGTTATGAATTGAGAAAGTTAACCGGCGTTACGGCTGAGACTCTCCGTTTGATCGTTCCTCGGTTGAATGAAAAAGGATCAACATTGATAATTCCCTTCTCTGATGATCACTCGAGTTTGAGTTTGCAGGAATCAAACATAATTGAGGTTAGTCTTTGGTTTTGGTTCACACATATCCTCATAATGATGTCTAATTAGTCGATTTTGTAGTTATAGCTTAAGGGTGCATTGATATGTAGCATAGTTGGCAAAAAAATTAAATCTTGTTCACTGTTTTGTGTAGTTTTGCTTGAGGTTATTGAAGTGTTATTGTTTGATTAGTTGGAGAGGTCTGGTTAGTCTATTTTCTAGTTTATAGCTTAAGGGTGCATTGATGTGTAGCATAGTAGGCAAAAAAAATTCAATCTTGTTCATTGTTTTGTGTAGATTTTGCTTGATGTTGTTGAAGTGTTATTGTTTGACTAGTTTGAGAGGTCTGATTGGTCGATTTTGTAGTTTATAGTTAAAGGTGCATGATATGTAGAATTGTAGGCTAATGAAAATTCAAGCTTGATCATTGTTTTTGGGTAGATTTTGGTTTTTGTTTAAAGTATTTGAAAGCCATTTTTTTTTTAAATCATTTTTGGTACTTTCTTGTTTTTTAGAATAAAACTATTAAAATGATGGGAGTGACTGAAGAAGAGGTTGATGGAGTTTTAAAAGATGCAGTGCCTGACATGAGGATACTTGGCTTTGAGGAAGAAGAGAGAAGGCTTAGGCAAAAGAAGTCGTATGTTTCGAGTGCTTCAATCAAGCTTCCTCAGGGGTCTTACATCTTCTGTGATTTTCGCACTCTTCAACTCCCGGGTATAGAGGTAAGTAAATTTTCTGAATTGCCATGTTTAACATTTATGCTTATGTTTTCGCTGTCAAAATGTTCACTTAGACTACATATAAAGTGACTCGATATGTTTGTTCCTGCAGTTAAATCCTCCTCCTTCTGCTGCTTTAAAGAGAATGCACATGCTTGCAGCCGACCCTGGTATTATCGCTGTTATGAACAAGGTTATATCTACATTATGAGAAACTTATTATGCAACTATCAGCATATCGTTAATGTACTTATTGATTTTGTTTTATATTTGTAGCATCGTTGGAGAGTAGCGATTATGACTGAACTTGCCCCTGTTGGTTATGTTGGTGTTAGTCCGCAATGCCTTCTTGGGTTTAACAAGGTACATATGTTTTATTTATAAGACACAAATCACTTCTTGTGTGTCCCTAGTATGTTTTGATTTTGATTTTATCTAACATTATGCATTTGGCTGATTTAGAATCAAGGAGAGGAGATTTCTCTACGTCTTCGTACTGATGATCTCAAAGGATTCAGAAAGTATCAGAGCATAAAAAAGACTCTATTGCATGAGCTTGTAAGTTCATTACTCTGCAACTTGAATTCTTATCACTGAAAACAATGAACATTTCTGTACGAGTTTGATTTAAGAGCTAATAGTATATGTATCAAAATGTCAGGCTCACATGGTTTACTCGGAGCATGATGAAAATTTTTATGCTCTTAATAGCCAGGTAATATATATATATATATGTTTCATTTATCTCGATTTTATTTTTGGTGATGATTTGACTGATGAGTGTTTGTGTGACAGTTGACCAAAGAAGCTGAAAGCTTAGATTGGACTAAATCAAGGGGTCACACTTTGAATGGAAGAAAAGTTATGAATGACTATGAAGAAGATGAGGAAGATGACTTCTTTGATGAAAATGAAAATGTTTCTCAGAGGCTTGGTGGAAATCAGTCTGATAAACTTGGAAATGCTCGTGAATCATCTGTTGCGGCTGCTTATCGTCGTCTCTCCCACACAAGTGAAAAAAATGACATTGGTGTTTCAAAACTCAGGGAAGAACCTGATCCGGATGACCTGGTTGATGTTCATTATGAGCATAAACAGCCTCATTCTTTGAGTAAGTTTGAGCCTGATCCTGATGATGCCGTTGAAGATGGTGCTACAGAACTCGATCCCGGTCATTCGAGAGATCCATCTGCATCAGGACATCACTCAGGTTCAATTGAAACCGCGAGTGATATTATTTCCCATCCTGCTCAAGATGATGATGAACCTGATCCAGATGACTTAGAAACACGCACAAGTATAGGAGAAGTTGAGAATATGAAAGTATCAAATGAAACTATGCAGGCTACACCTGATCCTAATAATGAAGAGCCTGATCCAGATGATAACCTGGTGGTGGTCACAGGGGGGGAAACAGTCATGGAGGTTGATGAGCCTGATCCAGATGATCAAGAGATTCAGAGGATTCAAGACTCTGTTACCATCATCTCTAACCGTCTCAAGAAAGCCATAAATGCCTTGAAAACTGAAGTTAGACATGGTCAAGCAACCAATGTGCTACAAATGCTTCTCAAAATAGTGAGGTACCTTGTCAGCTCTTTGGAAACTTATAAGCGTGTATCTGCTGGTGAAAGTTCATTGTTTATGTGACTGAAGATACGGCCTTTGTTTTTGTGGTACAGGAACATCATTCAACAACCAAATGAAATGAAATTCAAAAGACTGCGTAAGGTGAGAACTCATTAGACCTTTGAGTTATTTTATCGTCTGTCTGATCTGTTCAACTACATGAATGCCATTTCAGGGAAATCCAGCAATTCAGCGCAACATTCTCAACTTCGCAGGTATACTACTTTTTGCCATCTTCTCATAACACATTGTGTATGATATAATGTGTTAAACCGTCTTGGGTGTAATGTTTTACAGCTGCCGTTGAGATCCTTTCAGTGGTTGGATTTGTCGATGAGATGGTATCGGCAGGCACAGGAACACAAGAGTCATATTTGGTATTGAAACGAAACGACCCAGGCCTCTTGTGGATTGCCAAGTCCATGATTGAAGAATCACACACCACAGGTTCCTAGCAAATATTACGACATTTACTCTCTGTAAACTGTATCACAAAGGTATGTATGATTTAAGACTGATTATATAAAAGAGTGTGGTTCCATTACACTGTATGTAGAAACATTTTTATAAATGGAGTGTGTAAATCTGCTGATTGTAAAGCAAAACATGATTATGAATTGAGATGAAACTAATGTAATTCCTGAAACCAAACTCTTAAAATCTATCCATAGGAGTATCATCATTCACTGCTCGGAAAGCGAAATCTTGAACTAAGGTGATCCATAGCCATCTCTTGATCCAAATAACCTCTCTTCAAACTCTTTAAGCTGTTGTTGAAACTCTGTTTGAACCAAAGAAAGCAACAATCTCCATAAGAATAGCCAACAAAAAGCTTTCAAATTCCCATTGCAGAGTCAAAAAGAGTTTACTTTACCTGGACTTATATCAGTCATAGGTCTTCGTTGCTTAACCCATTGATAACTCTCAGCTAATCTCCACCCTTTACGTTTCATCAAGTACGCAATCACAATCGCCGGTGCTCTGTCGAAAAAAATCAAAACTTTGTGTAAGAAAACTGAACTACAAGTCTGTCTCTGTATCTATTATCATTGGCATGAGAACTCACTGACCGACCTGCTTTTGCCTGACATGCAATGTACAAGAACACGAGACTTGCTCTTCTCACAATCTTCTGAACAATTGTTAAATCAAAAACCAATATGAGAACATCTCTTCACAGAACTAAGAAACTAGTTAAGAAAAAGAAAGAATCAAACCTAAAAAGTTGATGGCATTGTCAAATTCTAAAGCTTTATCATCTTGAAGACGATGATATAAGATAGAACTTGGGAAGAGATTGTGAAACGAAGGAAGTGTCTACGCAAAAAAAACCAACAAAGAAAAAATGGTTTAAATTTGCAATATTATAATCAAGAAAGTGAGATTTGGATCAAGAAGTTCGTTAGTTAGTTTGTTAGTTAGTTAGTTACATTGAGAATGTGAGAAATTCGCAGAGTCTTGAGGATTTCAAATTGGAAAGCTTCGTTGAATCCACTGAGGTAGAGGAAGTCCGGTAAGATCTCTGACGGAGAAGAGGTGACGTGGATTGGCTTGGTGTTCCCGGAGGTGGTGACGTGGTGGCCGCAGATGTGGCAGACTTCTCCTTCTTCTTGGTTGTGATAATGCCCACAAACATCGCAAGGCTCTTCTCTTTCCCTTCTCTTCCCCATTACAATACAAGAAACTTAATCAAAATCAGAAAGCTCTTGACTTTAGATATGAAAATCACATGTAGATGACGATGCCGGTGAAAATCGGAATAGAGGGCTTGCGCAATTAAACGATGACTGAGATTGGAAATAAAAATTTGGAAGAAACTGAGAGAGAGATATATAACATATATAAAGAACAAATGTTTGGGCTTGTTGGGAAATTATTATGTACCTTCTTATATGGTTAATGTCTAAAAAAAATTCATAATACACCCAAATTTTGTATTTTAAAAAAATGAACTTTTTGAAAAATATCATGTTTCATAATTTGAAAAATACCCACTTAAATAAATAAATATTATATATATATGACAATTTTGCCCTCATTTCATTTAAAAATCATTTATTTTTAATAAATAAAAAAGAATTTAGTAAATAATTACAGTTATTATTATAATTTTTAAAAAGTGTTGAAATAAATATATTTTATTGTTTATATACTAAAATTCACTCATAGATAAGTCTCTAGAAATTAACCAGAAAAATAAAATAACATAATATATATATGAAAATATGTTTTTATCTTCAAAAAATATTATCGATTTTATTTTATTTAAATTAATTTTTTCTAAAACTTATTATTCAGTCTTTTCAGGTTTATTTAGTAAAACAATATCAGTTTTAAAAAATAGAAGAAATAAAGAAAAATATTACTTTATCTGTATTTTTTCCAAATAAAATCTGTATTTTTCAAATAAGATATTTATCTTCAAAAAACTTTATCGATATTTTTTAAATTGATTTTTCTAAAAACTATTATTCAACATTTTAAGGTTATTTTAGTAAAATAATCAGCTTTTAAAAAAAATAGATAAAATAAGGAGAAGGTATTTTTCAAATTACAAAACTTATATAGGGTATTTTTCCAAAATTTCTCTTTAAAAAAACTTAAAATGATATAATTGGATAATAAATCTTAAATGTATTAATCTTGTTTGATTGTATAGATAGTATAATACTCCCTGGGTTCCAAATTAAAATATGTTTAAAGTTTTTTTTCATTTTATTAAATGTTTTGTATGTTTATATGAAAAAAATTATTTTATTTAGATTTTGTTATTGTTAATATTTTAAAGTATTATTTATCAATGGATAGTTGATATTAAATATTTAATAATAATTTTAAGAAAAATGTAAAATTATTTTTACTCAAAATATAACGAATGTAGGTCTGGGTGAACCCGAATCCGAAGAATCAAACCAAACCAAACCCTACCCAAAAAACAGAGGTACATAACTAAATCCGACCTGAAAAATAAGTACCAAACTCGAACCAAAAAAATACTTGAATTGATCTTAAACTCCTACATCTGAAACACTGAATCAGAACCCGAACCAAACCAAAAACCGAATATGTATCTGTAATACTCGGATTACAATTATATGTAAAAAAAATTAATTATGTTTAGACTTGATATAACCCAATTACCTAAAATTATAATTATAAACCCAAAAATATCAATTATTTTAATACCAAAATAAGTCAAATGTCCAAAATAACTATAATATATTCAAGTACTTAGTTATATTGATGAAAATCTAACCAAACTATATTAAAATTTAACCAATTTTT
Organism: Cardamine resedifolia; assembly: GCA_014578085.1. Lineage (NCBI taxonomy): Eukaryota > Viridiplantae > Streptophyta > Magnoliopsida > Brassicales > Brassicaceae > Cardamine > Cardamine resedifolia. The sequence goes on along the minus strand of VBRH01000778.1, from coordinate 20,350 downwards.
TTAGTTTTCTCTAATATTTCCGGTACCTGAATCCGTATGCATCCGAACCAAAAATTATAAATACCCAAATGGATCTTATATTTCTAGCCCGAAAATTTGATAATTCGAGAGGCCCGACTAGGCATGACCAAAATCTAACCGGAACCGTATTTCAGACCGTAACCATTTTGCTTTCAACCGTAAATGGACCGTAGTTGTATCAAATGTTTAATAACTGTAACCGTTAACCGTAAAATATACTCCCTCCGTTTCAAAATATATGATGTTTTAGGTAAAAATACGTTCTTTAAGAAAATTTACTTTTACATTTTAAAATACAACATATCATTTTTAGAAAAAACAATTAATCAAAAAGTTAAAGAAAGTATTACATTTTATTTAAAATATTATCTTGTAATTGACAAAAATTCTTTTGATCATGTGCTTTTACAATTAAATGACTAAAGGTTGCATTGAAATCTGAAAACATCTTAAATATTGAAACAAAAAAAATTTCTCTAAAACATTATATATTTTGAAACGGAGGGAGTATTAGTTATAGTTAAAATAAAATAACTGTAACGGTTAATTAACCGTAACCGTATAAAAACCGTTTGTTAACCGTATGTTATAACCTTAAAATTATAACTGTAACCGTTTTAAAAATATAGTAAAATATACATATAATCAATTATATTAATAAGTATTAGTTGATATATCATCATATATCGTCATCTAGTTCTTTCAAATGAGGTTAATATTTTTTTTTAATAAAAACATCAATTATGTTAATCTTTATCATGATTATCAAGTAATCAAATCATATTTAACCGTAATAATAGTAACAGTATATATCCGTAATAGTTATGATTAAGGTTAAAGTTAAACAAAAATTCTTACTGTAACTAGTGGTTAACTATACCGTAATACCCATTTCTTTTTGAATAGGAGTTCTAAAAGAGTAAGAAGAAAGGATAATGGCAAGGAGTTCTAAAAGAGTAAGAAGAAAGGATAATGGCATGACTTGGTAATAAAACATAAAACCCGAGGGCATTTACAAATTATAAACAATTTTATAAAACACATTCTCTCACAAGAACAAGAAAAAATTAGAGCACCTCCGCAGCTACGAAACGTATTCCTGAAAGAAAAGAAAAGAAAAAAAAAAAAAAAA
>VBRH01000777.1:18697-30492 GCA_014578085.1 Cardamine resedifolia | reverse complement strand
ATAATTTTTTAGGATTTTATATGTATTTTCAAAATTTTATAAATATTTTTAGTTAAAATTAATTAATAAATATTATTTTAAATAATTAATGTGTGTTTAATGAATACAATTTAAAAATTTGTGTATTTTAATAGATAAAAAAAATAATTCATGTATTTTTGTAGATATTTTAAATGTTTATGTATTTTTATGGAAATCGATAAATAGTTGGTGTATTTTATTAAAAATTTTCTATAGAGAATATACATTAAATAATGATCTTGAGATATCAAAATCTAAAAAAAAGGTCCCTGGATTTTAAAAGCTTTTTTACAGAGTCAAATCAATCAGGAATCCTTTCTTCTTCAACCTAAAACCAAAAAAAAACTCCAAAACGAGGAAACTTTCAAACTTCTGCTTTTTTAAATAATTCACTCAAGAGGGGAAAAAAAAAACCAGCAGAAATCCATGGAAGAGGAGAAGAAAACTTTCATTTACTTCCCCTTCAAGTTATCATCATCATTATCTCCCCAATCGTCTTGACCAAATATCTCCTCGATGATGTTTGAAGTTGGTAGAAGATCGTTGTTCTTGTTCCAACAATCTGATGCGAGTCTCCGATCATCAAATGAATAAGAATCATCACCAGATCTGTGGCTCTCTCTGTTTTCAATTGGGCTGTGAGAGAAGATCAAATTGGAGTCTTGTAACTCGAAGGACATACACGAGTCATCTTCTACGTTGACCTCTTCACCACCAACACTGTCTCTTGTTTCCTTATTCATATATACACAATGAGCATCGTCAATTGGTGAGTCTTCTTCTTCTTCTTCTTCGCAATCATCTTCCTCGTTATCTTCATGTGAGGAGCTTTTTCCGTTGTTATCTTCCTCATCTGAATTGGTGCAGTAAAAAATGTCATACTCTACTTGCCACTCGTCATCATCACTGTCGACGTCTAGGGATTTAAACCGATTCTGGGTGCCCCGTCTCCGCAAGATGAAGACATTAAAGTAGTAGCAAACAAGTTCGTTCATGGTTCTTGAAGGAAACGTTCCCTTTAATTGCTTCCAGAAGTCGCGACTCAACGAAACAGGATTAGAGTATACAACCTTGTGAAAGAGATCTTCTTCATCTTCGGTCCAGAAGCTTGCAACATCCTCTCCCATTTCACAGAACCCTAGCTCCATAAACCTTTCGTATCCAATAGTTTCAATCAGGCTCTCTCTGGCTTCCATGATATGTCGCCGCACACATCTAATGGAGCCTTTATCCAAGCAAAGACACTCCTTTCTTCCTCCACCGATTCCACAGTGGTCTGAGTCAGGCATTGGTATTATGCACTTTCCCATCAATTTTCCTTCTAAGCCACCATTGCTACGAGTCTCTGACCAATCAAGAATCTCTTCCTTGACGTATTCAGGGATATCCGCCTGATGATTAGACCCAACAGGAACTTGTTTCCTAGGAGGATATTTCATCAGACAAGAATAAACATCTTCCACTGGAGAAAGTGGTCTCAAGGTGAAATCAGAACCAGAAGATTGCTGAGAAAGAGCTGACTGACTCGTCCCTCCAGACTGAGCATCTTCCTGACACAAACCGGTTGTCGGGATCCTCAAAAACGATGCACACGTTTCAAAACCCTTCTCAACATGATTTGCATCATTAGTCCATGTAGGGTTCTCACAGAGAGTACTCAGATCCTCCTCTACTGCGACAAGAAACGTCCAAAGTCAACACACTAATTATATTGTTAACTAAAAACATTTAAGGTTTGATTATACCTAAAACACCAGTCTTCTCCATAGAAAAATGATGATATGGAATAGCTTCATCTAATTGGTTAAGCTGATTATGGCTATAAGTAAGCTGTCTTGCATGTTTAGCATTGCACTCTTGCATCTCTTCAGCATCAAAAGGTCGCTTCAATCCCATTTTTTTTTTTACCTGAATGGTCACAAACCAAAAGTCATTTTAGTCACTTTCTTGATATTAAATGTTAATAATTTATATAAGGGCATTTCCATATTCAGACACAAGAGATATATTTCACTTTGATTTTGATGCGATGATTGTAAATTAGCACAGTTAAATTTTTCTAATTGAGGAAAACGGATAATATAAGAATGGTCTATGTGAAAACATAATATAAAGTTTGATGAGTATTGAGGTGATTTTAATTTAGAGTCAAAAGTCAAACTATGTACAGATATATAAGTGTTTCCCCAATTAAATTTTATTAAATTAAAAAAAATCCCCAAATTTGAAACCCTAGCCCTAGATTTTTCAATTGACGACTAGAAACATGAAATCAAGAGTCCAAACCCAGATAATCAATGGTTTTTCGATAAGAAGAACGGAAGCCCTAAATTAATTTAAAGATCTGACGAACCCTAGGCCATAAAAAACTATGACGAACCAAATTAGGGTAAAAATTTGGGGAAAACTAGAAATTTCGATAGATCTGTCGAAAAGAATCGATACCCAATCAAACGCCTAAACAGATCTGTCGATTTGGGATCTTAATCAAGAAACCGATGAAAAAAACCCTAGATTTGACGATGTTGAAGGATGATATCAAAACAGGTATCAATCGAAAGATAAAATTAAGAGAAAAAAGAAAATTACAATTGATTCGAAGATCGATCGGGGAGAAAGAGAAGATCTGAGCAAATGTTCTTTCAAAATTTGGGAAAAAAAATTAGGAATTTTCAAGGCGGCTAGGGTTACGGTTCGTGTTTTCGAACAGGGTGAGTCGTAGTAACTTATTTAATCCTCGGAAATGGAAAGTTACAAAAGTACCCTTAACTTTAACCAGCACGTGTCATCAACTTCCATTGGCAATATCTAGGCGAATTTATTGGATTAACTTAACCGAGATAAACCGAATTGGGAAAAAATCTGATTCAAACCGAAATCAAACCGAATCTTGAATATACCGTATAGAAAAGAGGGTTGTGCCTTAAAAAAACTCTCAACTTGGAACACATCAATTTATCAATAAATTCTTTAAAAAAAAAAGAAACACTCAGTTTTGCTTATGTAACTTTTATAATTAGAATTCTTTTCTATTTTCATCTTTCCTTTTAATAATTTAGATATTTTTTGCGAATTTCAATGTTGAATTGTCTATTTTCCCTTCTTTTTTTTAACTCAATCTGAGTAATTGAAATATATGATTGTATTTTCTTTAATTTAATGTTCTCTTCAAGAACAAGAAAAAACAAAAGAATGTGAGAGATAGAGTCTTTTGGGTTTTAGGGTTTGAGTCTATGTCTTTCAAACGATAACAAGGGAAGTAGCTACTCAGATTACATGTAACATATGAATAATAAGTGAGTATAATTATCTAAATCACTCTATTTAGCCATGCAAATCTTATATGTCTTCCCTAACTAATGTTACATGTTCATTATAACAACTTAAGTTGGAACCTTGACCTCTTTCCACTTAATGAAACTGATATAGAATAAACTTTGTCATGATTTTGCGTGGTTGCTGTTTAAGTTGTTAAGCTCAAGTTCTAATTAATATGATATATTTTGCATTTCTTGGCCAGTATTGTCTTCGTTTCAACATGATTTTCTTTGGCATCAATGGCGATGGTTGTGATTTGTGGAAAACTCTGTAGTGGGAAATCAACTGCTTAATAACTCTAGCTGAAAGCCTTTAAAGAATCCGACTCTAAACAAAATGTCAAATTCGTCAACGCGAACATAATCAGATATATGCAATCATGCTAGCGGAAAAGAATTTAAGAGGAATTGAATGATAAGATCACATTGTTGTTATTTGTTGATTGTTCAAACAACATTAAAAGTTACATACGTGAGTTGTGGTGTTCATTGCAAGGAATGGAATATGCAAAAAAATAAAAATATACACCAATTATTTATCGATTTCAACAAATATTATAAAGTAAAAAAAATAATTAATATATTTTTGGATACCTAAATATTTGTATATTTGAGTGGAAATCAATAAATATTTAGTGTATTTTGTTGGAAGAAAAATCTTTTTTGTAACTTTAAAAGTGTTACATGCTAGCACTATAAACCTTGAAACACTTAAACATTCAAATAACTTTTACTAATACTTTAAACATTAAAATTATCTCCCGCGTCTTCTCTACCATAAAATTCACTACAAAATAGTTATCGGAAAACTGACGAAATTTCCAACGGTAATCCAACAAAAAATTCGGACGGTAATCCGACGGATTTCCGAAAAATATAGTTATGTCGGAATTTTCAAAATTCAAATGACTTTATCAACATGCATATTTTCCAACGGTTACTCAAAAATTCATCGAAAATTGTTTGACGGATTACCGACAGAATTATTTTGTCTAAATTTTGTCGGATTAAGATCCTCACAGAATTCCGTCAGTTTTCCGGTAATTTTCTTGTAGTAAATTTTATTTCAGAATTTTTAAAATTCAAACATTTATATCAGTACATAATTTCCAGCAGATTTTCGACACAACTTTTTTGTCGGAAATTTATCGGATTACCGTCTACTTTATGGAATTTTTAATTTTTAATAATTAAAAATGCGAATTTTCTTTTTTATGGAATTTTCTCTAACAATAAAATATTTAAAGATTTGCGAGATCCTAAGTCTTTCGAGTTATATCCTTTTTGAGGTAGAATTGACAAATTTATTCATGTGCTCTTGTGGAATATCCAAAACGGTTGATTCCAAACACACAAAACATCAAAACATCAAGCCGACTAAACAACTCAAGCCTCAAGTTTCTAATTCTCTTTACAAGCTGGACAATACTACTCGAAAAACCATCAATGAGGTTATAGGAAAATAGGACATGTTGTGTATTGAAACATTGTAAAGAGACTATTTAGATTTTACTTGCACATAGAGGTTGGATGGAGGTAGTAATGCTTAAATTTATCCTCGATTAATATATTTTCTTGTTTTTTTTAACATATTATTTACAAATAGAAATTTTATTTTTGTTAAATACTAAAATCAATTTTGGGTGTTGTAATAATGTTTGTTTAAAGTAAAGGTACTTAGATTTGTTTCCTTCATATTATTAACGGGACATAGGAAAACGATTGCTTTGAGGTTTTGTTGCTTGATTTGTTTTGTTTTTTTTCTTTCCTCTTTTATCATTAAAATATAATAACTTTTATAGTCGTAACAAGGACGATTTATTCCTTGTAAGAGTGATAGCATGACTTGTGTATTTTCTATCTATGTTGATAGTTGAGAAAATCTTAGGCAACCCAAACTTGTACCAACATATTTTGTATAAATTAAAACTTTAGACCATATAGAAATATAACGTGGGTATGATAGACATTGACAACTTTTTCGGAAGACTTTTAATAATATATTAAGTTATATTTACAATTTAATTAAGACAACTTTTTTTAGAATAGAAAAAAACTCTTCTCTTAGTACATTTATTTAATAACTACTGAAAATTGCCGTCAAAAACAATATAGCTACTGAAATTTTACGTGTAAGGATGTAAGCTTATGATTGAGTTAAATATTGTTTATACATTCTTTCTTGTAGTAACATATTTCTATGTAAGTACTCAAAGATGTATACATATACCTTAACCTAATACTTATAAAATAAATTTATTTATATTTTATTTAACCCATAAAAAGCGTGAAAAGTGGCATTTCTTATAGTAGTGGATTGTTATTGCTCACCAACAACATACAATAATTTCTTTATCAAAACAACATACAATAATTAATAAAACCTTTTATTCTTGTGAATTTCAGGAAAATAATAAAATAAAATAAAAAGAGACCAAGAGACAAAGAGACAAATTTATTAAATGCCTAAAAAAGCAAAAGTGCACCACGAATTGCAATTATTCCATCTCGCTGCTTCTTTCATGACTGTTTTTTTTTTTAGCTGGAAGAAAATTTAACAAATGATTTTTCAAGTTTTAAAAAAGTTTACTTACATAACTTTCCTTAGATATAATTTAGAATTTAAATCAGTTTAGTTAATTTTGTTAATCATCATTTATTGCTAATGCTTAGTATTACTTAAAACAAACCATAAACGAACTCGACGCTCACAGCTTATTGAGAGCGCCCATATAATTGGAATCTCTCTTTCTCTTTCTCTTTCTCTTTCTCTTCTCTAAAATTTTTGCCATTGTTGCTCGAAATCTATTTTACTGGTACGCATCTCAAAAACCCTAAATTGATTATCATCTTTGTCGTGGATTCTTGTTTTTTTTTTTTTGCTGCATTTAATTAAAAAAATTCTGATCTCTGATCTCCTTTGCCATTTTCGAGATCTCAATCATGGGTTTATCCACATAATTATTATGAAGTTTTTTTTTTTCTCTTTAAAAAGCAAAATTCGTTTATCTAAATAAACTCGAAATGGTAATGTTTCTTTTTTTGGGGAATTTTATTTTATTTTTTGATCTATGAGATTTGGTTGCAGGTGGTTTGATTTGTTCCAGCTCCAGATTTCGATTTTTTCCGTAATTGGCATTGCCTTTGAGTGTTTAATCTTCAATTTGGCTTCATCAAGATTTAAACTTTTGGTTCTGAATTTGGCAATACATCTATCAACTAGTGCCATTTCCTGATTTGGGATCATATGAGTGAAAAAATCGAGTCTTGTTTCTTAAGATCATCAGGTAATGAGACTATGTACTACAAAAACTGGGACTTGTAAGAACTAAAAGTCTCATGTATAGAAGCGGATGACAAAGTTTCTGGAGTCAGCAAGAAGAATTATTGGTTTCTGCTTACAAAAAGAGAAATTTTTTTTGATATGAGAAGTTCTTGGTACAAGAGTGTTTCCTCGGTTTTTGGTCTAAGACCACGACGGATCAGAGGGTTGCTATTTTTCATTGTTGGTGTTGTGGCTTTAGTTACTATTTTAGCACCATTGACATCAAACTCATATGATTCTTCGACAAGTTCAACACTTGTGCCCAACATTTATAGTAACTATAGGAGGATAAAGGAGCAAGCTGCTGTTGATTATCTTGATTTGAGGTCTCTCTCTTTAGGGGCTAGTTTAAAAGAGTTTCCTTTGTGTGGTAAAGAAAGAGAAAGCTATGTGCCTTGTTATAATGTAACTGGGAATTTGCTTGCTGGGCTTCAAGAGGGTGAAGAGTTAGATCGACATTGTGAGTTTGAAAGAGAAAAAGAAAGATGTGTAGTTCGTCCTCCAAGAGATTATAAAATACCACTTAGGTGGCCACTTGGTAGAGATATCATATGGAGTGGGAATGTGAAGATAACGAAAGACCAGTTTCTTTCGTCAGGAACCGTGACAACGAGGTCCTTTCTTTTGACATACAGTTTCTTCGAATACAGTGTTTCTATGTATACGGTTTCTGTTCTGTAATCTTTCTTTTTTCTTATTATCATTATTAGGCTAATGTTGCTTGAAGAGAATCAAATTACCTTTCACTCGGAGGACGGCTTGGTCTTTGATGGGGTCAAAGACTATGCTCGTCAAATTGCTGAGATGATAGGTTTAGGAAGCGATACAGAATTTTCTCAAGCGGGTGTAAGTCTTCTTAATCTTATTATCTTACATATCAACTTTTCAGCTCCAGTTTCTGAGATTTCTTCTGATGCTTGCAGGTACGGACTGTGTTAGATATTGGTTGCGGATTTGGTAGCTTTGGTGCACATTTAGTGTCTTTGAAGCTGATGCCTATATGTATTGCTGAGTATGAGGCAACTGGGAGCCAAGTCCAGTTAGCTCTAGAGAGAGGCCTTCCAGCAATGATTGGCAATTTCTTTTCAAAACAGCTTCCTTACCCGGCATTGTCTTTTGACATGGTCCATTGTGCTCAATGTGGCACTACTTGGGATATTAAAGGTTATCACATTGGCTCGTTGTCTTTGTACTTTTGAAGTTGAGATCTGGTAAGATGGGTAACTTTTTTCCTGATATGATGACGTTCTGTTTTTCCCTTAAGCAGATGCAATGCTACTTTTGGAAGTGGATCGTGTTCTGAAACCCGGAGGGTACTTTGTTTTATCTTCTCCTACAAACAAAGCACAGGGAAACTTACCGGATACTAAGAAAACGAGCATCTCAACACGGGTTAATGAGTTATCTAAGAAAATCTGCTGGAGTCTAACATCTCAGCAGGACGAGACGTTTCTTTGGCAAAAAACTGCAGACTCAAGTTGCTATTCGTCTCAGTAAGTATGATCTTGAGGCATGTTCTTGGCAGTGAATGTGTAAGTTTGGCTTTTCCTCTACTGATGCTTTTTTCTTTCTTTTCTGGTTGATGTAGTTCGGAAGCTTCTATACCTCTTTGCAAAGATGGAGACAGTGTTCCATATTACCACCCATTGGTTCCATGTATAAGCGGAACCACGAGTAAACGTTGGATTCCTATTCAGAAAAGATCTGCTGTAGCAGCAACAACCCCAGCTGAGCTTGAAATTCATGGAAAGTATTTCTTTTGATTATCATTTGGCTGTTTTGTATCATCGCTCGAGTTTTCACTTGGTACTTCCTGAATTTAATATTGGGTGTTTCGATATTTCAGGTTTAAAACCTGAAGAATTCTCTGAGGATATACAGATATGGAAATCAGCTCTGAAAAACTATTGGTCCTTGCTTACACCTTTGATTTTCTCTGACCACCCGAAGAGACCCGGTGATGAAGATCCTCTCCCGCCTTTTAACATGATTCGCAATGTGATGGACATGAATGCTCGTTTTGGGAATTTAAATTCCGCTTTACTCGAGGAAGGAAAATCCACTTGGGTAATGAACGTTGTACCAGTCAATGCTCGTAATACTCTTCCTATCATACTTGATCGTGGCTTCGCAGGTGTTCTACACGACTGGTGAGTGTTTTTTTTTCTTTCTCTGAACCTTCAAGACCTATAATAATGGTTAAAGAAGACCCTTTTCAGATATAAAAATCCAATGCTTCTTATCGAAATTCTATGATCAGACTCTCGAATATGTTTGCTCACTGTGCAGGTGTGAACCATTCCCAACATATCCTCGAACATACGACATGCTTCATGCCAATGAACTTCTCACACATCTTAGCCCCGAACGATGCAGCCTAATGGACTTATTCTTGGAGATGGACCGGATTCTTCGCCCTGAGGTTCATATATAAACAAACACCATTCTCTTTCCCCCCTCATAAATTCCCAAACTAAAAACACTTGAACCTTTGTATGATTGATTCAACAGGGATGGGTTGTTCTAAGCGACAAACTGGGAGTAATCGAGATGGCTCGTGCACTTGCAGCACGAGTTCGATGGGAAGCACGAGTCATTGATCTTCAAGATGGTAGTGACCAAAGACTTCTCGTCTGTCAAAAACCATTCCTCAAAAAATAATAACTCAAAAATTATTAATGCTTCTTCCACACCATAAACAACATTCAACTACAGTCTTTTCACTGGTAAGTCCCATCTTACTTTGGTCTAAATCAAATCCTGAGCTTTTCTAAGGAATCAAAAATCTTATTTGTTTTAAACAGATCCAAATTTTATGGTTCTGGAGAGAAAAATCAATTTTTATTTTGTCTTTCTCGGACTTGAGAAGGGGTTATGTAAGTGGAAGCTGTAGCTATGAGTAGAAGAAAGAGTTAGATTCAAATATTCTTTGATTTGTCTTTTTTTGTTCTTTCTTTTTTTTCTTTAATGTTGCTTTGAACAGAAATGTAGCTATATATTTTCATTCATCCAATTTTTGTTTGCTCTTTAAATTTTGTAAACGAGATTTACTTCTTTTTTATTTTATTTTCCATTAATGTATTTTTTGAAAGTCTGAGATGATTAGTAAAATGAGTTATTTACGTAAATTTTATTTATAAGACTCTGAATCTGTTAAACTCTCAATGGAATATATTTTAGGATTTTAGTTACGTTTTATAATCAAAGAGCAATTAGAAGTTAGAAATTATATAATAGGTAGCTAATTTGATTGATGGCTGTTTTATAAAATAATTATCGAAATCTAAATAAAAAAGAATTTAGTGGAGATGCGGGGGATCGAACCCCGTGCCTCTCGCATGCAAAGCGAGCGCTCTACCATTTGAGCTACATCCCCTTTTTGATTAAGGAAACACTATAATATTTATTTATAGATATATGTTAGATTGAGTTATTTTTCCCTTCTATTTACATCATCGAGTTTCTTTTTTATCTTAAAGCCCAAAGTTGTTGACCAAATAATTAAATCCCAAAGTTAGGATGTTGGACGGTTGCTTTTGAAGACAAAATTAAGAGGGATAGCTAACAAAATACTTTTTGTCGTCTTCTTCCACTTTTAATTTTCTTAATCGTCTTAAAATAGTATCATCATAGATTTCGTTATATTGGTTTCATCTATATTTTGATATTTTAGCTACCATAATGTGTTTTTTAATCCATTGATTTCTTTATTTTCAAAATCCAATACCCAAATATAGATTTGGGCGTTCGAGTATCAATTCGGGTCGGATCAAGTTTTTTAAATTTTCGGGATTTTTAAGTTTGGAGACCTAATACCTATTCGGTTATTTATAGTTTTTATCGAGTTTGGTTCGGTTCGGTTTGGTTTCATGCGGGTTTGAGTCGAATTTGAAAATCTGAAATATTAGAAGAAAAATTAAAATTATATTATATTTAAATAAATTTTGATTAAATTTTACTAAATATAACTAAATTTTTTTCATATGTTGTTATTTTATTTTCCAATAAATAATCGATATTTTCCTTCCCAAGCGATAGTGGATTTGGATAATTAAATAATTAAAGAGTGGAAATAATTAGAATCAAATTGAACAAGTAAGCACACGTACCAAAAAGACAAAACAGATACGACAAAATTAAGAAAGCCTCATACAGACACGCGAATCATATTACCTTAACGTGTTCACCTTTCCATTCTTTTTTTTTCTTTTTCTTTTTTTTTCATGCTCTCTCTCTATTTCTTTTTTTCCCCTCTAGATTGGTTGATTATTTAGTAACTTATTTGTTCTTATACAAAAAATTATCTTGTCATCAGTCATCATATGTGTTTAAACAAACAGTGAATATTAGATGTCGATTGTTAAAGTTTAGTTTGATTAAGAATATTTTGTGCAAATGTGTGTATTTATGTGATAGAAATCTATTACAACAACAATAATATTATATTATTCTTGTTGTTTTGCTGTTTGTCATTACAAATCGGTATCAAATTAACTTGTAGATAATTATTACCAAGAATAAAAAGTTAAATAAATATATACATGTTTCATTTTACCAATTAATCTAACTAAATTAAGAAAATTTGGGGCTCAAATTAAATATAGCAAATGGGGGCCTGAGGCATTTGCCTTTTTTTTTTACAACAGTAGGCACGCCTCTGTCCATAGGTGACCCCCCAAAAAAAAAAAAACTATGCTCTTAAAATCTTACTCAAATGAACACGTAAACAACAATAACAACAATAGTCTGTATTTGCATCGGGGGATAAAACAACGGCTGAGATCTACTGTTTTGGTCCCATTGTCGAAAGATTCATGATTCTGATTTGTCAAATCCGAAAGATAGACCAAAAAGCAAAAATTATAGGAGGCACAGTGTCTCGTTGGTCGTTTCTTTTTTCTTAACTTAGCGCAGCCATCAAAGTAGGACCCGTTCCCCAATTCTCTTTCGTTTTATAACTTGTTGCCTAACCTAACCTTGATTTCTTATTCGTTTTATAACTTATTCGTTTAACCCATTCAATAATCATCACTCCATTTAAATTATAATTTGCGACCAAATGCATTGAATCAAGTTTAAACTTTCAACAAAGGGTCATTTATTTCGGTCGAGTTATAGAAGGTTTCGTTTTT
>VBRH01000776.1:53800-65714 GCA_014578085.1 Cardamine resedifolia | reverse complement strand
TTTTTTAATGGTATAGATTTTATATAATACGCAGTATACTCTACTACACTCTACAAGAACCCAACAGCAATTACACAACAACAAAAATGGCGCAATATAGTCTCTTCCGCCAAATATTCATTGTCTTGACTATAATTTCTCCGTTGGTCAGATCTTTCACCGTGATCACCTCCGACTCGACGGCTCCGTCGGCACTTATTGACGGCCCACAAACTGGGTTCACGATGAGCAACGACGGCGCGCGCACGGAGCCCGACGAGCAAGACGCCGTCTACGATATTATGCGTGCGACGGGCAATGACTGGGCTGCCGCGATTCCGGATGTGTGTCGAGGGCGGTGGCACGGGATAGAGTGTATGCCGGACCAGGATAACGTCTACCACGTCGTCTCTCTGTCGTTCGGAGCTCTGTCAGACGACACGGCGTTCCCGACTTGTGATCCCGAACGGTCTTACGTCTCCGAGTCACTCACGAGGCTTAAACACCTCAAAGCCTTGTTCTTCTACCGCTGTTTAGGCCGTGCCCCACAGCGTATTCCGGCGTTTCTGGGCCGCCTCGGTTCGAGTTTGCAAACGCTCGTTTTGAGGGAGAATGGGTTTTTGGGTCCTATACCGGACCAATTGGGTAATCTCACCAATTTGAAAGTTCTTGATCTCCATAAAAATAACCTCAACGGCTCCATTCCCTTGTCGTTTAAACAGTTCTCCGGTTTAAGATCGCTTGATTTGAGTGGCAACCGGTTATCTGGTTCGATTCCCGGTTTTCTTCTTCCAGAGCTGAACGTTCTCGACTTGAGCCAGAATTTATTAACCGGACCGGTCCCATCCACGCTCTCGACCTGTGGATCGTTGATCAAAATCGATCTTAGTCGTAACCGAGTCACTGGTCCTATCCCCGACTCGATTAACCGGCTCAACCAATTAGTGCTTCTCGATTTGAGCTATAACCGGTTATCAGGTCCATTCCCTTCTTCTCTTCAAGGCCTAAATTCTCTTCAAGCTTTAATGCTCAAAGGAAATACAAAATTCTCAGTAACGATTCCGGAAAACTCGTTCAAAGGGCTCAAGAACTTGATGATTCTTGTTCTCTCGAATATGAATCTCCAGGGCTCGATACCGGGATCATTGACTCGGTTAAGCAGTCTCCGAGTCCTTCACCTGGAGGGAAACAATCTGACCGGGGAGATTCCTCTTGGGTTTCGGGACGTGAAGCATCTAAGCGAGCTGAGGCTCAACGATAACAGTCTGACAGGCCCAGTACCGTTCGAGAGAGACATAGTGTGGAGGATGAGGAGAAAGCTCAGACTGTATAACAATGCTGGTTTGTGTGTGAACCGGAACAGTGACTTGGATGATGCCTTCGGGTCAACTTCTGTTTCAAGTGTCAGATTGTGTGACGGAGAAACGCCGAGACCTGGTCCTTCCGGTACGGTCCTGCATCTATCTAGAGTAGAAGGCGGTGCTACGCCAGACGCAGCTACGAACGTGTCAAGCAGTTCCAAGTCTTTGGGGTTCTCCTGTCTTTCTGCATTATTTTTTGTGTTCAGTTTCGGTTTTATGCTAATTTCTAGTTAGGGAGAGCATAATAAAGCTGCTGTAAATATTTCAAAGTTAATTGTTCTTTCATGTTTGGAAGGTTCGGCTTCTAATCGTAGCAAGGGAAAAATAAGATACATAGCTCCAAAGCTATATATAAAATTTCTGGACACACGTATGAAAGATTGCATTATATATTCCAATGCAAGACTATCAAGATGTTTCTGAATCTAGTGGCAAAAACATTTTAAGATTTAAGGACTTTACTATCTACCTCAGTAACAAAAGACAGTAAAACCCAGTTCCTGGTTTGCGTAGAACATCTTACAAGTCTATATTGCAGAAGAAAGCTTAACAAGCCAAAAGGAAGAAATTACAAACATGGAAAGAAAAGCGAGTGTAATGTCAAGCAAAGGTGTCCTCACGGTCTCCCTCGGCAATGTCAGCATCCTCCATGTTGCTGAACTCCAGGAAATGAGTGGGTCGATGCTCCTCGTGATAGTACTCCTTTGGAAATCCGAGTTTGACATTGTAGTTCATGCTCACCGTGTGCTTCACTCCCATGAAGTTGTAGTTCCACGGTCCATTCTCAGGAACCTATCACAACAACAATTATAAAAAATCACATTTCAATGGTTTTATAACATCAAAGGACAAACCACAACTCGAAACCATGTTTCTTACCATGTAAAACCCGAGGAACCGGTCACTCAACAGCATCTGAACCTTTTCATAATGGGTGGGAAGGTAACCATGAGGATTGCTGCCTGTGTCCTTGTTAAGCCGCCCCCATTCATATCCGGTTTGGGTCAACTTATATGACGTCAAAGAGCAGGAGCCCGGAGTGAAACTGCATGTCAGGATGATGCATTTTTCTCCATCCCATTGCTTGTTGTTCTCCAGAATACGGGAATGAGAGGTAACATCCTATCGCAGTAAAGATCAGTTAGCAATGGAGTTAACATGCTGAAAATAAAAAGGCATAGATAATGCATATACGTACCTGTGGTGACAGTTGAGGGAGCTCGTTTGGCTGTGTGTGCAACCATCCCAAGGGCTCAAGATCATTTAGGAAATCATGCTCAGGGAGAGACGACGGCAGATGAACTACCTGGTGAGTTCCCCACTGTGGCACCATCACAACGCAACGGATTTCCTTCACTTGGGGATTATCTGGGGGACTAATACCATATAGATATCCAGCAATTTGAGTACGGAGATCTGCTATGCAAATGAACTTCTTCAAGATGTTCTTTGGCATGATGTAGGTGTATCCGGTTTCCTGTGAACAATAAGAAATAATCTGTAAGGGCGACACCCTGAAATGCTCTAAATTGGTAAAGTGAATGAGAATAGATTTGATTCTAACCTTTATGTCATCTGAGTTCACGTATATGTGATTGACTCTGAGGTAAAGGTTAGTAGCTGATATTGCACGCACACGCCAATCTGTTTTGGAACCGAATGCAGATTGCTCGTAGGGGCTAGTGGTGGTGACAATGAGCTCATCACCATGAACGTTTGTAGTTCTTGTTGTGACTGCAGTAAGCTGGCTGGCTTCCTTTGCCTGCAAACAGGATGTAGATTTACAGTGAACAAATAATAATAGGCACGGATCTATTCTCTGAATGCTTTTTTGGAAACCTGACAAAAGTAACAGTTACGAATACCTGTTTCTCAATCTCTGCTATTTGTTGCCTTTGTTGGGAGGGTGGAGTAATCTCAGCTCCAAGAATAATATCTCTGATCTCTGATTGTGTCAAAGCTGACGTATTCACATTGTTCTTCTTTGCGTAGTCAGAAAGGATAAGATCTCTGAGTGCTACCTCCACCTGAATTTAACATGATCATGAATAAGGAAGGACCATCCAACCAAAGAGAAACATTATATAATATAACAAGTCAGCAGGTACAGAGGTGAAGTAGTGTCAAGAGGAACCTATCAAATAAAATAATATAGACCGAAATAAACTAAAATGAAAAAGAAATTGAAAAGTGGCAGAAGAGTTACCTTCATCCATTGATCGTCAGTGAGAGAGGGCCAGATGTGATGTGGCTCAGTGACAACGGATTTGTCAGGCTTCAACAACATCTTAGCCTTCTCATTATTCACGTGAAGCGCACGAAGGATCAAAATGAGTCTTGAAAAGGCGGTATACGAAGAAATACTCTTCAACCAATCATCATAGATATTAAACAGGACCATCTGCGGTTCTGTGGCCTTCAAAATCAGATCACCAAACTTCTCTATCTTTAGGCAAGCCTGGAACGGAAGCTGTAGCTCGCTTCCCTTGATGACAATGTTCGGGAAATCCAGCAAGTGAACCTCAAGGGGATCCAACATTCCTTTACGAGTCACGATAATTTGCTTAGGCTGTTCTTCAACAGGGAGTGACCGCACAAGTGCAGCAACCTCTTCAGCAGTTTTCCATTTCGCTAGCTGACCAAGACGCTTTTGACCAGCCCAAACGCTTGTATGGATAACCTAGAGGGGCAAAAAACATTAGTTGGTTAAGATCCCACTGCATGTTTCTAGACTTAAACAGAAGTAGCAGTTTTGTCACACAATGCATAAGCCTGTTTTTAGTGTAAAGTGTGAGAGAGGAAGGAATACCTTCAGGAATAGCTGCCCCGTTCTTGGATTGAAAATGAAAATCGCACCGTTGATTGGCTTTGTTGTTAAATTTCCTTCAAATGTCTTGTGAATAGTGACACGGTAGACATTGGTATCATCAACAAACCATATAATTTGATTGCTGAATATTTCACCATAGTTTTGAGATGACAAATATGGCTCTGTAGGCTCAGATGAGTATAACTGCAAACCCTTCCTTATCCTCTCTCTCAACACGTATAGAGCCGGGTTTGACTACAATATGAAAAGTTAAAAGGGTAAGACACATATCTAAACAAAAAGGGCTCTGAAAAAGAAACCGGATATCAAAATTCTAGTACCTTCATGATCTTATTCATTGCTTGAGCAAGAAGGGGTTTTGAACCAGGGAACCAATTACCAAAGGCAGAATGCAGGTTGTATGCCAGATCAAGCCCAATCATTACACCTGCACAAATTTTGTAAGAACATAAAAAAGACATACTGCAGAAAAGCAAAAACTTAATAAAGAAAAATAGAAATGGAAAATGTAGCAAATACCTGTTGGAGATGGATAGATAGACATATTGTCAGTTGTATAATCCATGAATTTGGCCCTAGTATACCGCTCAATATCGTGGGAGTCATAATCTCCCCATCGAAGTTGCACATCTATCCAATACTTGTTACTAGCTTTCTGGTCGAACATATCCTTTGACTCAGCAACCAGGCTAGGCTTAGACATTGGCCATTTATGGGCAGCAAATAGAAGAACATCAGCACAGGAGCTGTTCATCTTATAACTCTTCCTTGGATGAATTGTCTCCTTCTGCACAGTTTCTATCTCCAAAGCGTCCAACTCTTGGTCCAATACTTGGCAAAGATCCATAACGACACTCTCGTGGATCTTCTGCCACAAATGGGCACGGAAAATCTGAATCAAAGATATCTTGAGCGTAGGTATCTTTCCATGCATAAATATTCCTGTCAGATCCAACTGCACTTGGAAACCCACATATACATTTGCTCGATTAATTGTTGGCGACCACCAAAGTGTGAATCTTCTGTTTGGAATCTGGTTCAGACCAGACCTCTGCGCATTCGTCAGCTTCTTATATTTCATCGACTCCTCAAACCCAGATGCCTTCTCCCAAAAAAGACCCTCCCATGTCGGGAAACTAATTTCATGTAAAGCAGTAAGAAATTAGTACATTTGATGTGATAGGCTGAGAACAAAAGCTGTGAGCAACTGAACATCAAAGCTATATTGAAACAAAGATCATAATTAGTTTGAGGACAAAGGAGGAGCAGACTTACTATGTCCCCTTGAATAACGTGTGCTCAAGAATACCCTCAACACCTCCGAGAGCTTGGATGACATCAGTTCGGTAATTGTTTAAGTTCCACAACTTCCCATCATGCCTCTGGTGCGTCCACCAGAATGGATTTTGTTTAAGGACTTGGTACTGCTTGAAGTCGGTCCGAACCCTCCAACCTTTATCATATGCTAACGTGTGCCTATCCTTCTGAAACAGTGTATTGATACGAGGAATTCCCCTATCCCAAGAATCCTGGCATATTTTTATAAACGATTTAGTATTCTCTCCTCAATCATCAGATATCTAGAACCACAAAAATAATCTTGCGCTTGGACAATCAAAAGAAAAAAGGCTACACACAGATATCCTCCAAAAACCCTCTGTCAAGCAAGGGCAAAAGACTATTTCCAAGACTACCAAAAGAAGGCAAGCTAGCACACTAATATCCCTCTCAGAATTCTAATTAAGTAAAGAGGTAACAAATACACAAGTATGATACTTACTTCCAGATCTTCCAGTGTAAGACGCCTATTTTGGGCCTGTGCTTCCTGCCTCTTTAAAGCATATTCTGCCCACACTCGCTGCGAATCAATGAACTCACTTTCCCAGGGCTGTATGTAACGGTAAAGATTCGGTATAAGCTGATCTTCCTCGTGGCTCATTCCACTCCTAAAGTGGGTCACGCCAACATCTGTTTGCTTGCTGTACCGAAGGTCACTTTGTGGGATCAAAATATGACCCATTGACAACATTCCCAGCCCACCAATTTCCTTTGGAGTGTAGAAGATAACAGGAGGAAATCTGCCAAGGAAAAAATAGAACAATCAGGTTATGGAAACATAAACATACAGCTCTGCTATGTGCACCAAAATTCAATAAGGTAGTTTTTCCTCACCGACTAGGCATCTTTGAGTTCAGCCCAATCTTAATCCTCGTTTGGATTTTGTTCTCACACTTGACCAGTAAATCCAAGAGCTCTTGGGTGTGCACAGTGGCTTCACGGAAGTATGTCATGAGACCTGTATAAAAGAAACATATGCTCAGCCTCATGCCAGCCACACATTATAAAAAGCAAATAATGGTAACAAAACAGGCTCATAGGATTATACCAATTAGAGCTGTATTCCATTTGTTAACAATCTTGGTAAAGGTGGTTGATCCTGAAGACATAAGGATCTGCCTCACACGATTCTCAAACACCTTCATATGTTCATCATCAACCCGCAGAAAAGCAACTGCAGTTCTCTCCTTGGTCTGTTCATTTTGCAGATTCCAGACACCATCTCTTGTGTTGCTGAACGCTTCTTGGGTCATCCTGATTTTTGGAAGTATGCGGACTTCAAATCCACACCTGCAGGCAAGAACGCAAACGAGTACTGATGTCAGTAGCATTATCACATTATGGTCTAAGTGAAGGCCTAGTACTAACAATAGATGCACTAGAATACTTGAATTAAAGACTTACATGCTAAAGAGCAGGTTAGGATTATCCTTGCTATAAACAGAGACAAAGCCATTCTCCCACTCCAAAGTTGTTATGCTCCGAGGTAGACGGTTCTTCATGTCCCAGAAGACACTTCTACCAAGATTGACTGAAAGATGAATAATTAATGAGACACAACATCCATTGGATAAATGATAGTCAATCGAATTATATAAAAAGAAAGAGCATACCATCATGCTTCATCAACCTCATCCTTGCATCTCTTGGCCAGCACTTCTTATTGTTGTATCCCACCATGTTTTCATTGTTGGGATCGGGGTGCTCCGTAAGATAGCGCTGAATAAGATCTCGAGCCTCTTCATGAGTAAACTTAAACATTATATGAACTTTGTCTATATACCGAGAATACAATCTTATGGGATGGCGTGTCTCCACTTTTGTATCCCAAAACGTCATAAACTCGTTAGGCATCTGTGGTGGCCCAGCAATTTCACTGGCTCGAGTCAAACCAAGAAGCAGAAGATCAAGCAATAGTCCATAAAACTGAACAACAAACGATGCAAACTGAAGTCCCCTAATGAGCCCATACGAGTTAGTATGACTCATATCTTTGTACGACAGGACCACATTATTCTTGGCAGACACATAGTCGGCAATATTGTGGTCAAGAACTAAACGAAGAAGCCTGAAAGAAACAAACGAAATACTTATTACTCCAGAAAGTTGAGGCTTGATGTCTATAATCAATGAAGTATTAATGAGATAGATACCTGTTCAACATTGTCAAATCGATCTTCTCAAAGAACTTTTCAAACTTAGTTTGGAGCATCACCACACACTGTCCATCACCAGTGTCCCATATGCCTTGCAAATTATTGATACCTTGACACCACTTATAAACCAGAAGTGGTGGCGGCTCTGAGTCTGCTGGCTTAATCCAGTTCGGAAACAAGTGGCGCTTGTCACCCTCATACCACAAGTATTGATCAAGATAGGCATCAGTAATCTTCTCTAGAGGCTCTATTTCATAAACTGGAATCAAGTAGCTATACAGGTCCATAAACTCTATGCCAACCTGCAGAACAAAAGTATTTACCATCAGTTTACTACGGTAAACTTGAAGACCTATGTTCAATCAATTGCTCCAATATACAGTGAATTATCAAGTTACCTCTTTGAAGCCACGCTGGGTGAGAAGATGACGTTTAATTCGTGATAGAGCTTCATGAGGATTGTCATAAGCTTGTTCAATTAGACCAAGCTCTTCTCGCTGCTGCTGGTTCAACCTCACAGCTACACTATATGATTCCTTCAGTCTCTCAAGGGCCAGGATGAGCAACTTTGTGTCATGTTTGTATGACAATGGAGGGAATGGAATTGGGGAAAACTTCCTTGACTCCAACCAATGAACAGTAGTTGTATAAATTGCAAGTGCTTCTTCCGGGGTGACATATGGACCATCTTTCAGGTAATTGTGTTGTCGTTCCTGCAACAGTTTTACAAAGATAGCACATCAGAGAGCTGGGAAAACAAAGATAAAGGGAACTTATTTACTCAAATCAATATATAAACCCTCCTCATAAAAAGTTGGTCAAGCAAAAAGGATTAAGACAATGAACAGACCTGTTCTGCCTTTAGCCAAAGACGAGTCAACCTTCCGAGATTCTTTCTACAAACTGTTTTATCAACAGTAGCACCTCTCCTGATACGCTCACGATTGTAGTGAGCAACATTTGTCCACCAATCAGCCTTAGACTTAACGTAACGAAGGATCATATTCTCAATTGGTACAGGTAACCCAGGGACCTTCCATGGGATATTAGCTTTCCAGCACCGCCATGCCTCACTAAGGTGCTGCAATATAGTCCGCGCTTTATTTTGCTTGATACCCTCTGCACATTAGCAGAAAATGTTAACCAAAAATAAAGCAACGCAATTCTGTGGCTGAAAAACACAAGGAAAAAAAGTTAGAAAGAATGGAAACCTGGCATGGCATCAAGGACGTCATGCATGACAGCAGCTCGAAGCTCCAAATCAAAATGGCTTTCAACTCTCTGTTTCGTGACTGTTTTGGCCACTCCTTTCGAATGACGCCCCTCAAATTGACGTGCAAGAAGATTCCCTAACCATCGTTCCAGAAGAGGAACTATTCCTCGAAGGAAAAACAACCATACCCTCCACATTGGAGCCCAAAATCCACACCCTGGTCCCTTACCCACAGGACCAGTATTGAAACGGTAGTATATCAAGTGCTTTAAATCCTTGCACATCCTAATCTGCCTCATCAGTCTGTATTTATAACGATACATACCCGTCAACTGGCCAACATGAGAGAAAATATATTGCAGACCGTCAGCCAATTGGAAGGCATCAACATTACCAAGTCGGAATTGGACGTTTGCATCAACTACAAGTTTTGTCAGCCGGAGGATCTCACGGCAGAGATGGAAAGCATTCCCAAAACGTGACTTCTTTCGCTCTTTGGTAGTCAAAGTTTTCACAGGCTTGAGGTTGAAGTTGTAGTCAAGATGCAGGTAGTTTAAATTCTTCCTGTGAATCAACAGATTGAGCATATTATACCCCTGCCGGCAGACTTGCAGACCCACTTCAACCCAATCGAGTTCAGTACTTTGGAAAAACTTTGTAGCTGCAAGAGATCGGAACAAGTGCTTCTTCTTCTGAGCTTTAGGTGGTCTATGGTGCAACTCATTCAGTACATAGCATTTCAAGAGCTTTTGGTAACTAACCCGAACCTTGACCGGATATGCTGGAGGACTGCAGATAGATAACAAGTTTACAAAAGTATTAGGACACTCACTAGTAAAATTTGGAAGGTAAAGAAACCTAAATTTGAACAGAAAGAAATAGCTTACCAGTGCTCCTTAAACCACTCTGACACAAGGGGAATATCTTCTGCCCGGCGCGTCCTCCCAGACCTCATATTGAAAGGTCGTGGGGCAAACAACAATGATATGCCAGCAGCTGTAGTGTCGGTGTAGAGTTGGGTGTCTTTTAGCAAAGGTTCAACTCCTTCTGGTAAGGTAAAGTCATCCTCATCATCATCATTATAAACCTTCCTTTCACGCCTTTCCTTGTTAGTGTTGCTTATTGGGTGAATTAATGGATCATAATAAAATGCAGGAAGATCAGGATCCTCGGTCTTTATATACATAACCATAGGACTGTGGTACACACAGAGTTTAACTTTCCTGGGCCGATTATTGTACAGATGGGGGAAAGCTATTCTGTACTCAGTTCGCAGAGGGGACCGAATGATAAGCTTGTTGATGTCATTAAACTCATTCCAGTCCTCATCCCCTTTCTCCATATCACGGTACAAAGGTTCAAACTTAGGACCACCTGGAAAAAATACCAGAATGCATTAGAAGAAGAACAGAAACTAAAATAAAAATATCAAACGTGGAGCATAGAAAGAAAATAGCTTACCAGGTATGCACATGTTCAGAGCCTTTGCTGTGAAGAAAGATGGCATGTCAAACAAGTAAAAGTAGTTGCGATCAATCAAATCAGACAGCAACTGGCCTGCAAGCCTGTGAAGGGTTGCCATGATTGGAAGTGAGAGATTCCACCTCCGGTAACTGGGACCATTAATCAGTTTGGTTTTAACAAGTGGCTTGTGATCGTAAAACCAAGTGTATACAGCAGAATCTTCTTCCTCGTCTAGTTCCAACTGAATTGGCTCTAGAGGATCCACGTCCAATAAGTTGTCTGCATAGTCTAGTGGAGGCTCCTCATCATCAAATGGTGGAAACCGCATTCTCTTGAAATGACGACGATCCCTCTTCTCCCTTCGCATCATAATCCACATAGTACCCCACTGCAAAAGCAGACAGAATGGAATAACCATCACTCATAACATCTTTTGGAAATCCATCAATGCACAGAGACAATAAAGGAGAGAGACTATTAACCCACCTGAGCCATGTAAATAGGTTCCACAACCCATGGTATCTCGTTCACAAATGTGATAGCTCCGGTGATGTGGTACAAAACCTTCACGTCTCGGACCTGGAAGGAAATGGGGAGTTAGATAAATGAACAGACGACCAGAACAGTTGAATCTAAACAGATACCAATTAAACTAACAAAAGTACCTGCTCCCAGGGCATAGGCATGTTCTCCAGGAGCTTGAAAACTGCGTGGGGAACGAATTTAAGGGCTCCAAGGTATACACGTTTGTCGTGGCGGTATTTCTTCGATGACATATCACCATGGTCCCTGAAGAAAGAAATCGCAGCTTCAGTCACAATCCAAGTAAATCCAAACCAAATCATAGAAATTGTGAGTTATTTCCCAAGCAGGAATTGAAATAAACTACAATTTAAAAATGAAGGAAACTTGCCTGATGATCTTCCTGACGTGCTCAGGTGGCATATCCTCCTTCTGAGTTTCCACGAATCCAAACTTCCTCTTGTCGCCGTACCGTTTCGAATTAAGCTGCATCCATTTACGGGCCTTCTCCTCAAGCTTCGCCTCCGCCTCCTCAGGAGTAGGTTCCACCGGAGGAGTGGGATTAGAAGGCGGCGGAAGCGCCGTGTAAGAAGGATGTGCAGCGGGCGGTGGAGGCATCATCGAGCCGCCGGTACCAGGAGGAGCTAAGGGCATACCATCGTTGTTGTTCCACATAGCTAAGGATTCCAAATCGAAACACTGAGCGTAGACGCCGAGGAACAAACCCTAAATCCTCCGCGCCAGAGTGAATCTATCTATCTACCTAGCGAAGAACAAGTGAGCTTAATCGAGTAAAGAAAAACCCTAAAACATATTTCGGGGTGAGTCGCTTCCTTTTTATTTTCTCCGTCGCTCGGCCTTATTTATGTTAAATGAGGTGAACGAAAAAATATCAGGCGGTGTCGAAATGAGCTTAGGCGGTCATCCAAATCGAACCAAGTTACTGGGCCTTTGATTATAAAAATGGGCCGTGATTCATGTGCCCAGAGGGCATAGTCATACTCATCCCCGTTACAATATGCAAAACTCCAATTTGTTTTTTTTTTTTTTT
>VBRH01000776.1:20052-30473 GCA_014578085.1 Cardamine resedifolia | reverse complement strand
AAATATGAATTTTTTTGTTTTATTATATATTTTTAATTATATATATATATATATATATATCTAAAGTTTTTGTATATGTTCACGTTTCCAACACGTACATATTTTCTAATTTTTTGAAAAAAATCGTTTTCACATTTCCACATGTTTAGTTTTATACGTATCCGTTTCCGTTTACATGCTATGTAGGTCTTAGACTTAAAAAAAACGATAAACTAATAAAAAGCTCATACAATACAAGACAATATTCCGTTTGGTAAATGTTCATTTGAAAACAAATTAAAGACCCGTCCATACTAGCGGATATTCCGTTTGATGAATATCAATTTGAAAACAAATACCCACGCGCACTACACGCGAGTTAACGCCACGAGCCTGAATTCTGTAGGCTTTAACCCCTTCTAAAATATGCTGTTTTTATAACATTTAAATAATTAAGCGCGTCAGGTTCTTTGACTTTTGAACATCTATCACTGACGTAGGCTAAATACCAAGATGGACCTCGAGTAACCGACTCAATTGGACCGTTAACTGGGCCGCATAGTAGACCTATAATAACTAAAGGCCGTCATATTTGGGCTGTAAACTTAGCAAATAATAAATGATACATATTTCATTGGGCCTACAATATCATACATTATATTGGGTCGAATTGTTTTTTCCAAAAAATATTTATTATGACATACAGTGTCAAGTAACATCCATTCCATTGAATTTTCTAAATCTCAATTTACGTCAGGTTTTTTATTTAATTTTGTCATCTTTTTAAAAAAAGTTATTTATTTATATATATATATATATATATATATTTTAAATTTACGGTATACTCTTCTTCGGTTCTTCCAGGAAATGATCATGTCGGACAACAGCAATTTGACCACTCATTTTCGCTTTTATTTTATTTTATAGCCCTATATAATAATAAATAGAGCGAAACTAACTGCTAAATAGAATTAAAAACTGAAAACGGGCAAATTGTGTAAAGTGGGCGCAAAAATAAGTAGAAGAAGACGAAAACAGAACACATATCAACATTACAAATAAATCTCATAAATAAAAGAGGCAGCCAAAGGACAAAAGAATAAATTACAGCTCAAGGAAGCGACAGCTGAAGCTCATAAGAAACAAAAAAAACACTCATTATAATAGCACAACAACCTCCTGAAAAATAAAAATAAACACACATAAAAGTTCAAATCAATCGTTTTGGCATATATTAAAACCGCGAAATCTCTTGAATTGGTAACTTAAAATTGCATATACCTAATAAAACCGGGCAACAATAGCAGCCCAAAGTGCTCCGAAAAGCAGCTTGGAGAAGCCTTTGCAGCAAAGGAGGGCCCCTCTCTCACCTCCTTTCTCCACTTATTCAAACAAGAGTGAGTACCTTCCTTTGCCTTCTTTACAACTTCACTCACTTGCTAAAGCTCATCTCCGAGTATCTGCAGCCCTCAGTCAACACACACATGCGAGTTAGTCTATGATTTCATCCAATATATATACACATACATATATTGATTAACATTTCTTTTCTAGCATATACGGTACCCAATCAAAACTCACCTACGAGGCTGCTTGTTTGGGTTGCTGATCGACCGTTGTGAAGTCCCATTGTTTGGAACCTCTACATCAAAGGAGACTAGCTTAATTTTGATTGGCAAGACTTTTTCCTTAAAATAAACAATACTTGAGGAACCATATTCATCTCTCTGTACTAGTTACTAATCAATCACATCAGAGTATTTAATCTTTCATATTTCCTCATAAAACCAACTACAACTAAACAAGATACACATCTAATGTCAAAGCCCTGGCCTCAGCCTAGAATGGACCAAGAATGCCAAAGGAAACGACTTACCAGGTCTCTCCATGGGCTCTTCATCATTGGGGTTATTGGAACCATTCTCTTGGCTGCCACAAAAAAAAAATGGTAATTGAGTAAGTGAGCCCAAATTAAATGCTTCACTACATGAGTGTCCAACCAAGAAAGTGAGCCTGGTTAATGAATGCTACATGTTTCTTGGTGTACATAGTAGAAATGCTATTAATCAAAACAATTCAGAAATGTAATTTTAACATGTAACAAGCATTTTGCGGTGGGTAAAGAATAAGAGAAATCGAAAATTGAAAATCGAAAATCTCACATACAGTTGCTTTAGTTAAAGCTACATTGCCATAATTCTCTTCCTCTAGGCTAAAGCTAAGAGTCTATTCTGTACAGGTTGATTAACAATACTGAGAAAATAAAAGGACTATTATATAAACCTGGAGGATTCCGCAGAGGAAGGTAACCCTGGTTTAAGTGTTTGGTAAGAACCATCAATGGCAGCATAAGGTGGACAATATGAAGCCCCTAATGCTCCCGGACCAGACAAAATTGGCAACCTGTAAAAAACATAAACAAATTATGCCACTCATCAGGAACTACCCTATAGATAGAGAGCTAGGGTAATCAAACAAACTAGAAACAGCAGATAAATGAAAGCGAGAGTTCTGATTCTGTTTGCCAGCAAAAGGATAATAATATGTAAAATCCTCTCAAATCAACAAACCATAAAGCAAGTCAACTAACAACACATCAAATATATAACTTTTCATAACAAGTAAAGCTGAGGAAACTCAAAACTAACATCCATAAAGATGGTAAGCAAAAATGGAAGGACTGCATACCATGTCATCTCGGGATTTCCGGTACCATGTTCTGGTTGGACATATCCTGGAAGAGCCATTCCAAAGGTCGGCACCCCACTGTGCTGACCACCCAATTGCATAACTGCATATGAAAATGAGCATGAATAAATATGAACAAAAACAATAAACCTAGTCAGACATGCCTATTAGCACAAGCACATACAGGAGGCGCTGATATCAAGCAGCCCTAGATATGGGTGACCAGGCCAAACGTGAGCTTTCAGTTCACTAGCATGCATGACTTGATTCTGAAAGATGTCTTTTAACCATTACAATTTAGGATGAAAAGTGAAATTCAAGAACAACTTACCAGGCAGAAAAGTAGGGAAATTCGGATTGCCATGACCAGTGGCCATGCTCCCGGCCGGTCCCATAAACTGTGTCCCTCCATACATAAAAGATCCCCTTCCACTAGGCTGGAGAGACCCTTTTCCCTTGGCAACCAAAGTACCTGTTTCTGCTGCTGACTCTATTTCACCAGAAAGATACTGATTTTTTGATGAGCCAGTTTTCTGTGGAGAAGAAGGCAACAAACTGATGACAGCCGAATGTTGATCAAAAGCCTGACCAGGAGGATGAGTGCAGCTATGGTCAGTGCCTCTTGGCATTCCCCGGATTTGCATAGGCGGAGAAACTTTGCCACCTTGGTTTAAAGATTGCTGGTAAAGCACTTGCCCAGGAGGAGGTGCACCTCTACCTTGACTTGTAGTCTGAGAAGGTTGGGCAGTGCGTACCCACGCAGAGCTGGCCTTTGTATTCCCAAACTTCTTTCCAGATGGCGTATGGTTTTCACTAATGTGCAGTCTATTCATGTCAGCTTGTAAATCCTTTTGTGCCAAGTTATTGGAGGATCCTGAAGGATAAAATGGAGGAGAAGCTGAATTTAAACTTGAGGCTAACACATTCTTTTTGGCTTGGATGGCTTCAGTCTCTATGCTAGCTGCTTCTGTTGGTGGACGCCCTGAATCGACGTGTGACACTTTCACAAAAGACTTTTGGGACCTAAAGATTCAGTGGACGAGACACTATAATTAGAGATAGAGCCTTTGCGTGTTGACTAGAGAAAAAACAAAACTTAAGGACTCACTGTTTGGTTTGCAGAGAAGGTGCTTGATTGCCATTTCTCAATGCAACCTCATATCTCCTGGGCCCTCTCCCTCTTGTGACAGCCTTAGGAAACTGATTTTGGTGTCCATTGCTGGTAAACGCTTTAGAATTGCTCCCTCGAGAATATCCACGCTCCTGACCCCTACCCTGACCACGACCTCTGACTCGGCCCCTCGAAGTCCTCCTCTATGTTCACAAAGTTTTATCAATCAGTGATAAAATTAAAAAGGAAAAACACAAAAGAGAGGGGGGAAGGGGATTTAAGATAACTACATCATATTGGTTTTGCTGAGTATTCATTTCCTCGTATTTGTCATGTCCCCATTTTCTTTCATCTCTGGATTGCCAGAGTCTCCTACCACCACGCATTCGCCTACACAAACAAACAAAAAAAAAACCTTTTATCAATTGGGATAACCAAGTAACTTGTCTGCTGAGGTCTCGGCTAGATTCATACATTAGGATTCAAAATCAAAGTCAAGCATAAGATTAGCAAGATAGTTGCGTAAGTAACTAGTTTTGGAAAAAAAACCCTACTAGCTCATAGAAGAGATAAACCAAGTAATAAGCTAATAAAGTGAGAGTAAAATAGAAAACCTATTAGAGGCGGCATCCATTTCCTGAGATCTGTCATCATGCATATAAAAAGCTCCAGCAGTTGGCACTGCAAAAGGTTCCTTCTTCTTTGGTTCCTCTCCTCCATCCACGAGATCTGAGGCAGAGTCCTCCGCCGTATCTTCCACTCCCTTAGGCTTGCCGGCAACACTTGCCTTGTCATTATCGGCATCGTCATCAACCTCCTCATCCTCGTCATCATAACTATCAGCCCCATCCTCATCCTCTATGCGCAATCCGTCGTCTCCGTCATTATCAGACTCCACAACAGCACTCTGTTCATCGGATTGATCGGAATCAGTCTGGGGCCTGCCACGCTTCTCATCGACGTCCTTAACCCCTTCATCCTCATCATCGCTGGCTTCTCTCCTCCTAGTTGCTAAGGAGCGCTTCAATTCCTCGGGATCACTCTCATAGTCAGGCTCTGCAACGCCATCTGGGGCCATAATCCTTGTCTAAAGAAAAACTGAAACCGTAGACTAAGAAGAAATTGAATAGAGCAATCAGTGAAAAAGCCCTAATTGAAGAGAGGGAGAAGATACGAGAACGAGATGATGATGATATATTATTAACTTCTTTCTAGACAACGATTACTTGCTAAATCGAATGGAGCTGCCTTTAGGCTTTTTTTAACTGCTTATTAATTAGTATTATGACCGATGCTGTCTGTTTACATCTGAATATTACTAGTGTATATATATATATATATATATATATATATATATCTATGCGCAAAGACGGAAAGTTTTCTTCAAATTTTCTGGAATATCCAAAACTTAAATACAAAACCCCCTGACAAAAGTGAAGATGCTACTTACAAAATAAGAAAACTTCCCATCGGATTTATCCCGAGATGGTATACATACAGACATAACCTGCTCAACATAATCATAAACATGTGTCAAGAGTATAATACTTACAAATTTAAATCTTACCTTTTTCCCATCAATCAAACTACTGTATTCTCATAATGTTTATGTTTTTGAAAATATATTTATGGAAGAATTTAATGGCATTTTAATCGGAAGAAGAAAATGGGGGAGACGGAGGATGACGATTGGTGATGAAAGAATGCAAGAATGCTAGAAAGAAACAATGCGTAGAGACATTATAGGTTTTGGTTCATTCCCGCCAAGCGATGTATGAATCAAAAGTCAACAAAGCATATCATATGGAATAATATTTCAGACTTTGGAAAAATATTCTACAGGTGGAGGAATCTCTCAGTTAAGGCTATAATAAGTGTTGTTTTATCCGTCCGTATTAAAAGCACAAGCCATATGCGGAAGCAAATAATAGAGCAGTTTTTTTTTTAAACAATGAAACTCCTCTCTCTCTCTCTGCTTGCCTCATTTCTCTGTTGAATCAATGTATCACTTTCCAAAGCCAAGAATATATATATATATATATATATATGTATGTATGTCTTCACGGACCCTACTCCTGTGGCGGTGTTAGAACTGTACAACAAACGAAGATTTTATCAGTCCTCAGGTTGATAAATTAATGGAAAAGGAAGATGACGGACGGATTCAAACAGAAACGGCCCTATAAATGCCATGTGTGCAGATGCAAAGGAACCAAACGACCTAAGATCTAAACTTGTTAAGATGCTTTAGAGCAGCATCATCATCATCATCATCATCTTAGAAACAACTAATAATCACCACAAATGTTATAAGGCTCATGAGGTTCCTTCACTAATCATACCCCACTGTTCTTCCGACTCGTTCCCATTAACTAGCACCGCGCCATCTGTAGAGTCACCGTCCACCACAACAGCTTCTTCTTCCACATTCTGTTGCTTCCCATCACTACTGTCTTCCTCCTGCTCCTCCTCTCCATCTTCTCCCTCTTCCCCAACCTGTTTGCAAAAACATATCAACCGTCAAATTATATATCCTACCATTGTCTATTACTGCCGAAATCTAGCAATTGGACATCAGGACCATAAGACCATCCCTTTCAATGGCATGTAATGTTAACTATGCAAACCTCATCGACACCATCCCCGTGCTCAAGTCGCCCCTCTTCTTCTATTTGCATAATTCTAAAAGCTTCCACCAAAGTTGTATGATCTCTCTCTGCATGACTACAATAATCCCCAGCAGGAGGATGGATGCCCCTGCAAGATAAATCAACATGAGTGATTTGTTTGTGAGGATCCTGGAACCTTCAAATTGGCGAGATAATGGATGCGGTATTGAAGTTATGTTTATACGGGGTATAAATTCAAATTTAAAGCAAACACAGGACGGCCACATTGCTATCTAAGGCAGGCATATGACTCAAACTCGTCAAGTCCCACGATTGATTAAAAGGTTTATTCATAACTCAAGAGCACTCTTTTTACAATAACAAGCTAATGACGGAAACAATGTCTGAAAGATACCTTGTCTCTGCAGCTCTGTTTTCAAGGGACAGGGTGACTTGCCAGTCCTCAAAGAGATTGGGATACTCTTCAGGATCAGCCAGAGATTCAGCAGCCTTGGGACTTATCTATATGCAGATTAACAGTGGATCAAGAAAACAATATCTTATCAGGCAAGGTTCGACATTCGATCAGAAGATGCTTAGGAAGTGTCTAACACGAACCTTGGTCAGATCGTTTCTCCACAATGCCACTATTTCTGAGACCTTACTCGGAAGGTACGATCGTGCCATCAGAGCCGCTTCAGGTATCCGATTACTGTAACCCGATAAAACATCAGCATAGATGCAACTAGTTGCAGGAATATATGTAAGAAACAGTAACGATGTACCTTTCCACCAACAGATGCAGGCAGTCTTCTACTTGACCCAACATGAACAAGCAAAGAAAAGCGACATTGTTCTTTCCTTGCTCTTTAGCAAGTGCAGCCAGCTTTGTCAATCCATCTGCATCTCCCAAGGAAGAATAAAGCAGCAAGAGACCACTCAAATCCATAGCATGCCTCATGCATTCCTCAGCCATATCCAGCTAAGGTGATAAGAATGGGAAGGAATATGTAAAGAAATGCATATTAGCTTTAAGCCTTTAACCTTTGTAAAAAACCTAGAACACTAGTTGCAGCTAAAGAAAGTAGTCACCTTCCCAGTGGACATAGCTAATTCTCCAAGTTGCTTCCATTTAGACTCACTTTGTGCTTCAACAGCAATGTCCTGTCAAATATAAGAATTGAATGACAACATATTGGTAAGCCACGGAAACAAAGCTTCTCAGATGGTAAAAACTAAAGACTAACCTTTGCGATCTCCAATCTACCGAGCTGTATGGCCAACTCAAATCTGTAATCAAGGTCAGTAGCTACTTCTAGAGCATCTTCTGTCATACCACGTGATTCCAAAAAGTGTGCCACGCTGACAACAGGAGCAGGTTTTTGAAGTTGTGAATCAAGAAACTAGGAATGCATGACCTTGGATGCATGTTCACTACATCGTAATCCAGCTATAACCATAATGCATAAACTATGATAATACGAGAAAAACACATTCTCAAACCTATTATGATGCTCCTTAGGAATTGAAGGTAAGATTTGATTAGCCTGTTCCAAATCTCCACGCATAACAAGAGTCTTGTACTCAATCAAACTTAAAAGTAAAGTATATCCAATAACGCTGTAAACAATAAAATTGACATAGAAGTCAGAAAGTTGCAACATCATTGGTCAGCAATAATAACAGTATATCTGCTTACTTAAACTCTTTGTCAATTAAATAAACCCGGCTTTGATTAGCAACATAACCCAACAAGTACATAGGACGGTCCAGATGATACATTGTCGTTACCTGTAATTTAAGAGGAGTATTGAATCTCATTTTACAACATAATAAAAAATGCTTCATCCAAAAACCAAGAAATGAGCCTTACCTCACCACCAACACAGTAGTTAAGCCTCCAAGAAGAGTTGGTATAGATAAAACAATCCCCAACCCATAAGCCAGTCCGAACACGTTCATTGGTTTCATTGAGAAGCTCAAATGCGTCCTCAATGCCTTCCTCATCAACTTGTTTACCACCATCAAAATAAGAGGAAACAATGTCGCGCTACAGCAGAACAGTAAATTAAAATTACTTAAAACAATGTATCAAACAGCAACAGTACAAGGAAGATAACTAAGGTGACTCTATTAGAGTTCTGGTTCACTACCAAGGTTTTAAGAAATCCTCACATTGAACTTAAGGATGTAGAATGATGAATCACTGGCAATTGCAACTAGATCACCACTGTCAGCCCAGTAAAGATTCTGAAACATTTCCATAAACAATAACGTTAGACATGAATAAGAGATTGTGATGCAGAAAGAAGCAGTATCAATCTGCTTCTGCGTTTAAAGTCCAGATGGGGACTCTCTTGCATTTCTACTGCAGAAGTATTTCTGAAACCGTAACCTATAAACCATTCTCTTGTAGAAACTAATAAAGCTACTTCTGGTATGTATGCACTTACTTTGACGGTAACATCTATTCGCCTAATCAACCTACATTCCACCCAATCATAGAAGCAGATAAAATCACTTGAGCACATTGCCAATAACGTCCCACCAAAAATGTGCTCTGCTGAGAAAGTAGGCCTCACAGTCTTCTTTTCCTGCATATTATTAAACTAGGCTGTCAGTATACGTTAGTGTAATTTAGATAACAGCAATCAGACACACACAAAAAAAAAGTTTTTTAGTTAATCAGTGTTTAAAGGAACATGCCAAAAGGAATTACAAACCTGGAAATTCTTGCTGAAGATCTTGATCTTTGACGAGCTTTCCCTGACAGCATGTTCCCCCTCAGATGACCAAACAAATTCCAGCCCCGAGCCAAATGACCTATTTCTCCATGCTAAGGCAGTGTAGATGATGTACTCACCATCTCCACAAACAACCACAAACCTACCATTAGGGTTGTGCTTCAAGCTCTGAAAAGCAAAAAGTTAAATAACAGAAACATAATGATTAAGATCGTATTTCCTACTAATAACAGTAATCTATCAACTGCCCAAAAAACAAACAACTACAAGCAGCAATTAAATAAAAACGTTAACTCTACATATTCATTAGATCTTCAACAAAAGTAGAAAATGACAATCCACCGAACCAAAATCACATTTCCTCCATCGAAAGGGAGTGACAAGGTATACAAATAGAGGGATGCCACTTACTTGAGGATAAAGATCGCAGGTCCCTAGCTCTTTAATAGCCAAAGGCAGTCTCTCACCATCAGTGACCTAAGTAAGCCCACAACAAATGATAACCATTGCCAAACATAAGCTTATTCTCAAAACTAAAAAAAAAAAGGAACAAAGTAAAACTGTTCATCATTTAAACTCCAAACCTCATCTGCGCCCACACTCTTGATGTTCACAGTATGTATCTCATTGTGTTTAGCCCAAATAATCTTCCCACTGTTGTCCATACTAGCAACTGGTATTTCACGGCCAAGTTTCACCATTATGGATCCTTCGTCATAACCAATTACAACACTGGAAAAACATACGGAATAATCATCTCGTAAATTACATAGGAAACATAAATTTACACAAAGAAAGAATTATATGTGAAGATAAGTATACGTTTAGTAGAGCATAAATATTGCCATAGTAAAAGTTGAGAAACTTACCGGCGTGAACCTTTCATGTGTCCAATAGCCCAAACCCTCTCAAGGCCATAGTTCAAAGTATTCTCAAGCCTAGATGTCAAATATTATGTAAAATTGTTGGATGAATCTAATTAGAAGATTTTTGAAAAATTGAAGGAAACATTTAAGACCAAATGAATAGTAGGTCCAATAAAGATACCATACAAGTTACCTGTAAGTGGTGGCATGCCATATGCGAACAGTTCCATCTTCGGATCCCGTAATAATTATTGGGAGCTCTGGATGGAAAGATACTGCAGAAACATTGTGTGTATGACCTTCCAGTGTCTGAACGCAAGTCTTTGTTTGATAGTCCCACACCTGCTTCCAGAAGACATTAATGAGCAAAAGAAAACCCTGCACGAACCTATATACAAGCAAGGGAGATGCATACAAGTACATA
>VBRH01000776.1:0-10848 GCA_014578085.1 Cardamine resedifolia | reverse complement strand
AAAAAAAAAAAAAAAACCACAGCATGACCAAAACCTGTCATCACAGAAGATGATAGCTCCATAATCATGGCGATGGCGAATGACACGTCCAATTGCCTGATTCACAGCTCGTGCAGCCTCTTGACTGTACCACATGCTTCCAGATAGAAGGGTTGATCTGGGTAACTAAAAATGCAAGAGATATCATAAACTTGACGAGTCAAGAGTCTAGTAAATGTTGAACTCACCTTGACATCTGCACGTTGTGATTGTTCATCCAGAAACTCTCTTTTCAGTCTCACCTGGTTTACACTTAGATATTAATGCTGGAATGCAAGTAGCAGCATAAAATTAAAAGATATGCAGCAGGAGAACAACATGTAGAAAAGAAAGTAGCATACAAAAAAGTGACCTCTCAGTGCCAGTCTGAATAAAAGTGTGAGACAGAAACTCTCAAAAAGAGCAAGTCGCTCACTGGTTTTTGCTACAAATTGAGCTAATGCGCCTAAATACATATTCAGAACAAAACAGTAAAGGATAGAGTAAACAAACCCTAGGATCAGTCACCCTGGCATAAGGTAACCCTGTAATGACAACAGCTCTGCCAGCACAGTCAGCAAAATCCAGTCCTTCACTGACCTGACAACAAAACAGACACCAGCCGCACTGAAAAGTCACTACACAAGAGAAACTTATAACTAGTAACCTTCTAATTCTTGTACCAAACTTATAAAATGTAGAAGAAAGCATACCTTTCCACGACAAACAGCAAAAAATATCGCACCCGAAGTAGATCTGTCTTGCAATTTTTCTGAAAAGTCCTACCATGAAAAAATATACAAGACACGATTAAGTAAAGTCATATTCTCTTTTGGAACAAAAGCACGTAGATCAGAGGCATCTGTTGCTCACCTGCATTGCTGCAGGAAAGAGGGAAGAATCTTTAGGTTCAATGACAGGTTTCTTGAGTTTGCAGATTCTTTCCCATATTGTCATTGAGTTTTTGTGACCCTGAACGATGAAGAAACGGTAGGTAAACTAGCAAAAGAGTACCAAAAGTTTCAAACTTAGAAAATTTACAACAGCCATACCAAATCTTTCCAAAATGCAATGCAACGGTCCATAAGGTAATAGGAAGGGAAAAATATCAGCAGTCCATCAGGCACAACTCGGGAAAAGTTAACTGCAGAGTAAAAACATATAATAATCAATTGATAACGATAAGGATAGCAGCTTCAATTATCAGACAAGCTCATCAAATTATTGATCGTGGTACACACAAAAAATTAGAATGACACATTCAAGCCATCCAAAATGAACTACCAAATAGCAAACCACTAACCAATGGCATTTCCAAGTTCTTGTTTGTACTCCGGTACATCACGATTGCGGTAGCTAGAATTAAAAACGCACCCTGATGGGCCAGTGCTTACAACTCCAGCCCATAGCTGACTTGAGGAAATAACATGGGGATTCTCTAACCGAACAGGAAAGTCTCTGCATTTTCCAGAAAAGGGTGTTTCCTTTCAAAGATGGTGGAAAAGGCAGATAGAGAAGTCTAGTGAGAGAAACCATAGCGATATGACTCACAGTTTAAGTTCTTGAGCCAATGAATCCATGGGAGACAAGGTCCCCGATGTTAAAATGATAGAACCAACACCTTTGTTTGCTATTTCCTGCATGGTAATCCCAGGATTGAAACACCACCAGCTAAGCGTTCTTGATACCTTGCCTACAAAAGATATGATTTATTTTGTCCAAAGTTGTGACTAATTTTCCAAAAGAAGAACACTGTTTCCACAGAGAAAGCATATTAAGAATGATTAATACGTTTACCATTTTTTAGCAAAAATGGTGCTTATGTTAGCTTTGGCACAGCAACATATTTTTTGTTTTTAAGGCTATATACGAACCCATTCTTGTTTACCTTTTATGAAATCAGTAGAATTTTGCTCAAGCTCTTGTACATGAACCTAACAAGGAAGAATCTTGGGACTGTAAGTGAAAGATATGACTAATGGGGGTTTCTAAAAATGAGATAGCAGAAGATAATATATGTATAATCAACTTAATTATAAAATTCTGAACGGAATATGAATAACAGTTTCTTAAAACTTACACGATAAACATCAGCATGGTTACTTCCATTTTCTCTAAAGATCAGTTTAAGCATGTCAGCAATGATGTCTAGTTTGCTTCCAGCGCTAGTCGCTGTTCGTTGTTTCTCTTCCTCCAGGAGCACTGCAGCCTCCTCGACTGTACCAATGAGTTTAGGAGCAGTTTCGTGAGTGATGTTAAGGCTTTTAAGCATTTCATATATGTAAGGCCCAGGCTTGGTAAATCCCTCATCCCTTTTCAAAATTGGCACTTTAGAAATCAATTCCTGCAGCTTTAGAAGAAGCCCTGCAAGAGAAAAACAATCCATAGATGAGGACAGACATGTTACTTTCTTTCAAGTATAACAGAACATTGTACTCTCAGTCAAGGCACGAGGTCTAACCTTTAAGTATAGCAAAATTCTCAGGGTTCATGGAAACATCATTTAGTGAACCCCTTCTTGCTGCCGCAAGTTCTACACATTCTTGTGCTTCAGAAATGCAGGCCGATAAAAGCGCAGAAGGAAGGTCAAAAGAAGCCGAGTCGGCACATAAACTTTCCTGCACATATTTTATAGATAATCTGAGTGTTTCGAGAAGTTGGAAACAATTCAATCCCTCCCAGATAGGATAACCTAGAAAATAGAAAAAATAGAACAAAACCCCAAGAAACGAGATGAGCAGTAAAGACAGAAGAAAATAATATGTGGAAAATCTTTTTTCCCTTACTAGATTGTGAGCTTCATCAAAAATCAGGATGCTGTTATTCCAGTTGACTTTCAAAAACTTTCTATACCCATTGCTGATCAGGTAGTTGTAAGGTGCAAAAATGATGTCCACGTCCTTGTGAAGCTCTCTTGTGATATAATACGGGCAACTACAAAATACGAATATTGTACAGATGGAACAAGCAAGCAGCATAAGACAACATCTGAGAATAACAAGAAACAAGGGTGTTGACGTAGCAAAAATAGAGGAACTTACGGTCCGGAATCTTTTCCAATAGTGAGCAAATCCTCTATGTCAACTGGTTCGTCACCAAGATGAGGGTTATTCTTCAAATATTCTACAACAGAGCAAAATAGTAATGGTAAACATGAAGAAGATGTAGTAGAAATGTGGGAATAAGTAGCAGATTTGAGACACAAATCTCGCAGATTGTACCTGGAATCCGATTGAAATGGTTGCATTGCCGTTTCCCACGCTTTTTGCAAAGGTACTGACAAGCATTTGTGAGTGCCTTACCACGGAGTGTGTTCACTTCCTCATTGACGCACAATTGCTCCCGCGATCCTAGCACCACCATCTTAGGCCTTGGAATAATTGAGATAAAGAAATATTAGAGTAGATGATAAGAGCTAAATGCTAATAATAAGGCACGCACAGACCTGTAGCTACTTCTTTTGAGTTCTTTGATAACTTGGCGCAGCTGACTGTGAGTCCGGGACGCATAAACAATGGCAGGAAAAGCTCCTCCTCCTTGGGATTGAGACATTTGCTCCTCTGAATCTGTCCAAGTCCGATCCTTACGGGTTGAGAAACAGCCCAGATTCTTTCTCCAGGCTAAGGTAGCACAGAGAAGACAAAGAGTTTTCCCTGTTCCCGTAGGACTCTCCAAAAGCGCATGACATTTCTGCAAAGAGAATAACCATCACAAATTTGTATAAATTCAATAATAAGTGAACACAAAAACCCAACAAGAGAGACGTTGAAGAGTAACCCACGTTTTGAAGAGACTCGATCACTCTGTCCATGTAAATGATCTGAGAGTCGTAGGCTTCGAATGGGAAGTCAACATCGATTCCTCTAATATTGTAAATGGGCATTTTGTTCCTTCTCGTTACAAACCCCTGGTCGGATTCCGAGAACACAGACGGTGAGAGATACCGAAGCCAAAGCTCTCGGCAATCCGAGAAAACGCGGCTCTCTTCTGAATTTTCCCGCCTTTTAGGGCATCATCTTTCGTAAGGCCCAATTCAACCCCTTAATTCGTTCACAAGGCCCATTTCAACCTGAACTGGGAGCTTTAGGTTATTATTATTATTATATTATATTCACTGCCTTGAAAATCATTCACCAGGGAGCCCATTAGTGTATCAGAAATATAAATAATTATGTTCGAGTTACGTTCTTCTCCCTAATTGCTTCATTTGGCTTTTCGTTTGTGAAGAAAGTGAAACAATAGGAAAGAGCCAA
Organism: Cardamine resedifolia; assembly: GCA_014578085.1. Taxonomy (NCBI): domain Eukaryota; kingdom Viridiplantae; phylum Streptophyta; class Magnoliopsida; order Brassicales; family Brassicaceae; genus Cardamine; species Cardamine resedifolia. Next base: position 6,577 of record VBRH01000776.1, on the reverse strand, counting down.
TGACAAGTGTCAAAACTGTGAAAAGACTAGGAAACTCGGCAAAAGTCTTTTTCGAGTATCAATTCGTAGCTGCTTTGCCATTCCAAGACAAAAGTATTTGTATTTTGATCAATCTAAATCTCCTTTCTGTTTCACTCTTCCTCCGAACCCGACTCTTCAGAACTCGACTCTTTCTTCTTCACCGTCCCATTGGCCTTCTTTGACCCTCTCTTCTCATCCATATCTTTCTTCTCATCCTCATCTTCGCTGTACTCACTCTCATAATCATCCTCCTCTTCAATCTCATCTTCCTCCTCCATACCTTCTTCTGCAATCGCACCCTCGTCTGAGACCAAACCACGACTCCCAGCCCGGGTTCTTTTCAGGACTTTGACTTTCAGTGATGTCTTTTTGTCACACCCAATCCATGTGTCGCACAGGCAGAAGCAAGTCAAGTTGTATGTTCCCTCTGCGGGTGCTTGGAGTTTACCCATTACCAGTCTTGATCCGCCTTTAACCTTCTCAATGGCTTCTCTCACTGCATCATTCGTTTCCTTCACCCCTGCTCCCAAACCTTCCATTGTCTCACTGATGGTTTTCGATGCAGCCGTTATGGCTCCACCTTCGTCCATGAAGCTAACCTTCTGAGAGAACCACACGTTGTTCGACACCGAATCCGCTAGGAGAACCCAATAGTTTTCCTCCTTGTGGAACGGGAAGTAGGGTGCGTGAGGGAGAGCGCCTATGAGCCCATTGGGTCGTTTCAGGGTGACCCAAGCTTGAAGGGTCACGATATCTCCCTCTTGGATACCCTCTTCCCCTTCTGTTTCACATGTGATGTCGATCGTCAGAGATGGCATCATTTCTAGGACCTTCTCAATGTCCTCAACATCAGTTGCTGACAAACCCGCTACCTGGGTGAGCAATTCAGAACGGTCTTCCAACCTCATTTCTTGAAGCTCTTGGAATGATTTAACCTTCTGAAAATTGGATAAACAATGGCATGTTAAATAGAAATGCTGGTTTATATGAGTCTTTAGACTAGACCACTTAAGTAATCCAACCTAAAGCGACAATACTACCTATTGGAGAGCACAATCCGAGCAAATACTCTCGAAAAATTTGAGCCAAAAAAAGTACATGATATGGGAACTAAATGAGTCTTTAGACTAGACCACTTAAGTAATCCAACCTAAAGCGACAATACTACCTATTGGAGAGCACAATCCGAGCAAATACTCTCGAAAAATTTGAGCCAAAAAAAGTACATGATATGGGAACTAAACATTATTGCAAGTAACTTAAATAGTACTGCAGTTGACACATTTGATAGTATTACTATACCTTCCGTGCTATCTTTTTAACAATGGCGTCACTGAAGTGAGGAAGCTGCAAGAAAGGGGAAATGCCTTCTGAAGATACTCCAGAAGACTTCCTCGCACTAAGAGGAACAGCCTGCAATTTTGAAATTTAGTTCATCTTCCTCAACAACAACACCAAGGCACCTCTTAAACTTTCAGGACGATGACATAAAGAACTGAAAGCTCACAAACAAGAAAACCTAGAGCAGGTGATGGTAGCAATTTAATACCTGAACAATGCATTGAGATAGCTCAACTACTCCGACTGCAGGTCTCAGCCAGCCATGCCCTTGGGCTGTGCGCGGTATAACCGCCATCTGCAAGAAACTTACAATATTATAAAGGAGGAGTGGTTAAGAAAACCAAAATCTTTTAACAGTGTAACCAAAAACATCAATGAGCTAGATAAAAAAAAAATAAAGGATTAGATGAGTTAGCTGGGCCCAGAAGGACATCCCTTTGACATGTTAACCTAAATCTTGATGTCTTTTAAAAGTATGCTTGAGTTTGCCTTCTGTAGAGGAAATTTTATCTCTTCTACAGAATGGGTTAGCATTTTCAGGTCATCGACTTTTAATTCTGATTTCTCTCAGAAAATGTGCTATTAAAATAGAGAGTAGACCTTCAATAACTCCTCGAGGAGGCGAGGTGCAAGCTCTAGAACACGCCTGAAATCACCTTGCAGGGCTGGAGACAGGACTGCTGATTCACGAGTTAATTGGGCCTGTATCAACAGCTCCGTCTGTACAGAAAATGAGAAAGTGAGTATTTGAGTAGATTCAAGATTTAGCATTACAGTTGCTTTTAGAAATCACCTTCACTATGGCAGGATGCTGTTTCCAAAACTTAGCTTGCTCTTGCTTCATGTTCTTCAGGTCCAAATTTAGCTCACTCCTAACAGACATAAAGAGCTTCTGCAGAGGTTCATCATCAGTTCTACGAACTGGAATTTCCATGTACTCAGCTGCCTTGGTGAAAACTTCCATAACTTTGCTGGATAATAAAGATTTTTGGACATGTTAGACAAAGAAAACATACCCTAATTTTCATGCACCTATAGCATCACTCGGAAGTATACGGTACGAGTGAATATACCTTGGGGCCAAAGAGGGTTTCATTAGATAATAATATGCGGAGAGAGTTTGATGCATAACGTAGTTCCCAGTATACTTTGATGACCTCGAGAGATATATAACAGCAATCACAAGGGGCAAGAGAATACAAACGCCAACTATCCAAAGCAATAATATGCCACCAGATGCTCCATCTATGTCTAGGAGAAATTGAGGAAGAGCGATGCCCATTTGAAATCCCTGCATCACATCACAATAATTAAGTCTCAATATCTTGTCGATAAGACGGGATCCCATGTCAAGGGAAAATGAGATGCATCCTTACCTGTCTGCCATCTGGATGACCATACTTCTCAAAGTTCTCACGGGATGCTGGATCAGTCAAAGCTTGGTACGCTTTAGATATGAACTCCACAAAATATTTATTGGCCTCTGTAGAGTTCAATACACAGACAACAATACACACGTAGAGAAAAAATGTGTCAACAGCTGCAACCATAATTCTGTAATGATCAAAAGGAAAAACTATCAACGACGAGACCAGAAAGCATTTCGACCTGGATCTGGATTTTTATCAGGATGGTATTGAATGGACAGCCTTCTATATGCTTTCTTTATTTCTGAATCTGAAACTCCAGGTTCCAGTCCAAGTATACTGAATGGGTCAAAAACTTGAGACTGTACCACCCAATGAGGTAAATAAGCAAGTAGAAATTTTTTATCCAAGTTTACAAAACTCGCAATCGGATAAAGACATTAGAGGAGAATATTACCTCACGGCTCATGTTCTTAGTGTAATAAATCAAGAAAATCATCACGACCCATAGTAGCACAAGCGTCAAGTTGCTCCATGTAGAGAAGTTAGAAATCTGCAGAGAAAACTCAACAAGTTGAGAGGTTTCGAACAAGCAATGAAGCAATAAAAAGAGAGTATCAAAATTGACCACGTTCAGTGGAAACTTACCTTTTTAAATAAGGATCTCTTATATTTCCCAGAACGGTCACACTCGAGACACTGACAATGAATGCTCCTTTGTTTCTTCGAGACAGCTCGGCTTAATTTGACCATTGTATAAGGCACCAATGGAATTGCCATGATCGTCAAAATAAAAATGGGAAACAATGCGCTATTCTCTTCTGACGCCGCCATCTTTGAACCTTTTTAGTTCAAGAGTCCTGGATCAGGGGATTCTGCAGAAAAAGCTCTCTTATAATCTGACATTTAAAAGCTTCAAAGGAATTGAAGGAGACAAATATTTCAGGGCTGGATCTGAGGGTGCGCTGAAGTTAGGTATTCTACGGCGATCAACTGGACGGACACAATTAGATCTCGACCAATCTAGGAAAAGTTTCTACAGTATAACTGGAACAATTGGGTTTATTAATCCATGCACTTTGCGATCGATACATACTATAGAAAAGTTAGAAAACCAACGTTTGTAAACGAACGAAATCAAGGTCAATGAGAAAATCGAAGAAGCCTAACAGAGATAATATCGCAGAAGAAGCTTACCTGAGGCTGATATGATAAAATCGCCAGCTGAAGAGAGAGATCGCGCTGCAGATCGGGGAAGAGCAACTAACGGCGTTGCAGTTTTTGCTTCTCTTCTGATTACTCGCCTCTTACTTGCTATTAAGTTATACTTCTCAACTACAATAATCCTTTTCGCATTTTATTTCTCTCTTTTTTTTTTACGACCAGTTTATTTGTTTCTCTTTTTTTTTTTGTAACGCCATTTATTTGTCTCGTAATACAAATTTTTGGAAAGAACACAACAAATGTTGCACGTAAAAACAAATAAATATACACTTTTAAAGAAAATAAAATTTTTCTTTTCTCACTCGCTAAGTACTTCTAAATTTTTATGTGTTATTTTAAAACAACTTTTTTTAGAAATGTGATTTTTTTTTATCCAATGATAAATAAATTACAGTCACAATCGAGTTATATTATAAATTATTTGATAATCGCTTAAACCTAAATAAGATTTTCAGATATATATAATATATATATATATATATATTTTCACTACATATGAGATTACATATAAAAATAACAGAGTTTAGATAACTTCTTAACGTACGTCTGAATGTCACTTTTCATATAAACTTTCTCCTTTCAATATTTTAACATGATTTTTTGGATTTTTTTTATAGTTTATGAACTTTGCTTTTTAACTAATCGTACAAAAAAAGCCATATAACAATCTCTCTTTATTTTCATGTGAACTATAATGATCCATACTAATTAAAACGCTCTTCTATCAAATGAAGAATTTAAATTTTTAAGAACAATCTCTACTTGTTTTTATTCAAAAGCAAACAGTTTAAAGGCATTAGCTCTCTCTTTTCAAAGAAAATGAAGTTATGTTAATTTTTAATGGTCAAATAATTATCCTTTAGTCTACTAAATTCTAATAAAAATTATGAATGCCACTACCACAAATCAGTTGTTCGATATATTTAAAAAATCCAATCTATACAGTATCTATCGATCAATTATATTTTAAATTAGTTTTGATTTGTTTTCTATAATTAAATTTGTATACAATTTTAAATTTATTTATAGTTTCAGAATATAAATAACCTTAAATGCTAATATTATTATATAATTTGATCCAGCTTAATATACAATAAAAATAAATGAGTGAGTTTTAATTAAAATTTTAGATTTAGTTTTAGTATTTTGGGATAAAAACAGGAAGAAATAAAGAAGACCAAATATTACAAAAATATCACAAAATCATTAAAAAAATAAAATAATAATAAATTATAAAAACTTTGACTGATTTGAGGAGTTGAAAATTCAACCGCTTGTTCGGTTACCAGTCGAACATGCAGATGAAATAGACAATTAGAACTTGAAATGAAGCAATTGTAAACCTATTTATTTATATTATTCTTGTAAAACTATTTTGAAAATGAAAATAACATTTACAAATTTTTATGTATATTTAAAATTAATTTTTGTTATCTATTTAAAATCATGTTTGTAATATTCGGTCATTGGTTATCAACTCTTTCTACCACCATGTCTAAAAGGGGTGTATTGGACGGAGTATTTAGAAGGATTTGAGTTAAAATCATAAATTCTATGTTATTGAAACATGAATTTCAAAATATGTTTTAAAACCCAGTGTTATTGGATTAATGATTTTTAAATGTTTTAAAATCCAGTGTTATTGGATTAATGATTTTTAAATGTTTAATCAAAATCCACTGTTATTGAAAACATTCTAAGATTTGGATTTAAAAGTTTTAGGTTGGATTTCAGGAGATTTCTTAGTTAAAAATACAAAAATCAAAATCTCATGGTTTAAAGTGAGATTTCAGAGAATTTTAATAACAAATTCATCAAATCATCTCAAAATTCATTAAATCATCTCAAAATTCATTAAAACTCAAATATCAAGCTCAATACATCTCCCTGAATGTTTTGTCTTGAATGGCATTTTTTAGAACTGCCAAAAAAATATTCAAAATTTTTGTTTAAACTAAACTAGGATACCAATCAGACCTAAAAACTCTTTATAAGAAAAATAATTAGACCTAAAAACAAAAAGGAAACGAACGGCGTATTTGAAAAAAAAAAAAAAAAAAAAAAAAACAACAAAGAGGTAAAGAAAGTTAATTAGAAAAAAAAGAAAAAAAAAAAAGGAGAAGAAAATTCGAGACGAACCCTGTGGTGTCTGTTCCTTAATAAACCCCTCTCTTGCTTGTGTTTTCAATAACCTTTTGCTCTTCATATTTTCTTTTTGGCTGCGACCCAGATTTGGGTAGAAGCTTCCAGAACCCAAACTTCTCTCGCGATCTAGGTATGATTCCGAAGCCATCCTTGCTAACCTTGTTTAATAATTAGATGCAGATCTTTTTTAGATCTGAAGCTCTCTTTTTCGTAGATGTGGTTTTTTTTAGGTATGATCTCCCTACTTGTATTTGAGGTTGACTCTGGTTTTGCTGTTTATCTAATATCCATTGCGGCTTTGTATTGGTGGAACTTTCTAGCTTCTTTTGTATTCGGTTGGAATCCAAACTGATGGTGGTTTATATTTAAGTCCCTTAAGATGCTTTAAGGGTTCCTCACCTGAATTAACAGCAATTTTATTTATCTTTTGAGCTCAAGATTGCTTGCTATTTCACAACTGTTATCTGATTTATATTTTC
>VBRH01000775.1:68236-90826 GCA_014578085.1 Cardamine resedifolia | reverse complement strand
ATATATTAAAAATAATAATAATAATAGTTGAACAACGTAACGGTGGTTCCGTGAATATAACTCCAAATACTAATATACTTTTGTAGATTTAAAGGGACGAATTTTTGCATCATACGTTTTCACATATATTTATACATGAACATAAGATTAGTGCCCACTATACTTGAGAGTTGAGACCATGTAAATAGGTTGCGTTCGTAAATTAAATTCTTCATGAAGAAATCTACAGTTATAAGCCTATAACTTCTTTTTTTTTTATATATAAAGGATAAGCCTATAACTTTGAATGTAAATAATAACTCAAAAGCTTCGCTTTGGCACCTTTGTTACAAAAGTTGATGATTTGACCATAAATATTTATATATGATGATTTATTTACGTAAGAGACGTCCTCCTCTGTATCGTTGACGTTTTTGTTTCATGGTATTGAATAGATTCAGAGTTTAAGACAAAAGAGAAGAAAAAAGGAACATGAAAATAGACATGCAATAAAATAAGGAACACCATTATTGCTCATCGCCGGGATTATACTATTTAAGGACTAACTTTTTGTTTTGAATGCTCTTCTCTCACTTTCCTTTTTTGTAGTTTCTCAATCAGTTTAACCGACCAACTAGTGAGATGGAGCCGCTTATTACACATTCAATGCATGTTATATCTTTAAGTACGTTTTTCTTAGTATCTTTAAGATAGTTAAAATTCTAGACCCTTACATATTTCGTTTGAAAACCAAGCAATTCCTATGCATTTCATATGTAACATCATGTCAGATAAGTGTGCCATCAAATTTGAAAATCCATAAATTCTGTTTTTGACTTAATCAAATATTAAAATCAAATATATGTATCGAGTTATATATAATCCAAAACTAGTAGGTATAAATTAAGATTATACGACACGCTAATGTTATATCAAAGGTTGAATTAAGTTATCAGATCAATGTGGTTCCAAATCGTGAAAACTGTTGAATACGACATTTTTATAATGTGTTTTACTTCCAAACCCCAAGCTAAAGTTGAATTACGGTATCAGAGATATGTGGTTCCAAATCATGAATTTTTTTGATCCAAAACCCAAGCTAACTAACTAAGTTTAAATCGTTCAATGGGTCATTATCATATAAATCTTGGTAAATTTGCATTATGATAGACTTGTTTGAAACTTGTAAACCACGTTAATTTCATTTTCAGCATGTGAAACGTACGAATGTGACTTTCATAACATTGGTGCGTCTTAGAACAAAACCCATTATTTTCACTTCATATTCTTTGATAATGATGTATCAAAGTATACTTCACATTACTTGGTAGAGTTATTTAAGACGCCAGCCATCTTTATTTGACATGACCACAAACTAAAATAAAATAAAATAATGCCGTCAAAGATTATTCCTGAAAAATTAAACTTGACACTATACATAATAATATGTATATAAAATAACACTATTCCCATTATAAACCAATCCTGTTGACTGACTGATATTACCTACGAAGGTAAAACTATTTTTTGTTATTTGATCTATTATATAATTGTTGTAAATTTAATATATTTAAATAATTTATATGATAAAACATTCACCATTTTTTTTCCATCAATATTCCATATATTAAGTTTATCGGTAATGGATATCCTGTAAGGAGAGCCAATCGGGATCCGATGAACTTATATGAGAAAAACAGAAACCTCGTGCTCTTGCACATTTTGCAAGATAATCAGCACGGAAGTTCTCACTACATGGAATAAATCTAATTTTAAAAAACATAAATGAATCCCTTTAAAACAAGAAATCTTTTAACTCTGATGTGAAAGCATGCCAATCTTCAGGATTAGACGTCATAGCGATAAGATCTGAACAATCTGTAGCGAATAGAACCTCTGTCATTGACATAGCCACCAAACTCTGCATGGTCCACACTAAAGCCTCTAACTCAGTATGAAGAGGAGATAAACATCTTCGTGATCACTTCAAACCCACCTGTAGCGTCCTATCTCCAAAAGCAACAATCCATCCTTGCCCACTCCTAGCTTCCGATCCGTGCCACGACCCATCCGTATAGCAGATTGCGGTATCTTGAGGCAAACTCTCTGCCATTATCTCTGTAAACTCTTCTTCGATGGGGTCCTCTTTCGAATTTGCTTTTCTTCATGCTTATTCTTCTCGAATGGCGATGTCTAAGGTATCTTGCGGACTCTCCCTGAAATTATCAAATATTTTACGGTTCCGCGCCTTCCAAATATACCACATAATCCATGAAAAAATTCGCAAACTCTCCTCACTTGCTCCATAGTCATTCCCTCTCTCATATAAGTAATCAACGTTATAATACAAAGATTGTGAGGGAAAATGTCTGGAGCCGAGGGAATACTCGACGGAGCTCATACTTGTCTTGCCCGAGGACATTCAAAGATAAGATGATTAATAGTTTCCTCCTCCGCCCCGCATCTTGGGCAACCTTTCTCTCGACTTATATGTCGGTAAAACAGGCGTTGACACGTAGCCAGACAACCCGAAACACATTGCCACACAAAATGTTTAAGTTTTTGTGTAGTTTTTAATTTCCATGCATGCGCGTTAAGTGCTGTGACCCTAGGTCCCTGAAGAGGGTGGTCGCATGTAAGACGAGAAAGACTTCTCGCGACCGTATATCCCGATCTAACTGTATAGTTACCAGACTTAGTCAACGTCCAACTATAACCATCACTCGAGACTTTACTGCTTGTTCGGAGGGAAAGTTTCCGGAGACGATCTATCTTCCATTTTTTTTGTCTCAAAGTCAATCAATGTATTAACAAACACTAATGGATCTCGATCTTCCCCTACTCCTAGTGGGATTCGTGGCGGGTCATTGGGAATCCAAGGTTATGTCCATATACATTTCCCAAAACCCGATCCAATTGTCTTACGGATGCATGAACATAATACGGGTTTGGCTGCCAACATGCTCCTCCATCCGTACGAGGGCCGATTCGAGGTATTTATATATAATGGGCTGCAATATCGAAAATATCTCCCTTTCAATACTCTGCTCAATAGAGAATCAGGGAATCTGAGTAATCTCCACAATTGTTTAGCAAGTAGAGCTATATTAAAGTCTTTTAAGGATCTGAAGCCCAATCTGCCTTCTGCTTGTGCCACACATACTTGATCCCATGTCATCCAATGGATTCCTCTGCTATCTGCCTTTTGGCTCCACCAGAAATTAGCAATCGCACTATTTAGTTTATTGCATATAGTTTTTGGTAAAAGGTAACACGACAATACATATTAGAATTTTTTTTCCATCCTTAGAAAGAAATTTAGTAGACCAGGAGTTAACCCGACTTTGGAGATGATCCCGCATAAAAGCAAAAATATGGGCTTTAGAGCCATGTATCTTATCCGGGAGACCTAGATAAGTTGCCATACCTCCCTCTTGGTGTATGCCCACTATTCCTTTAATCTCCTGACGAACAAGGGAAGATACATCTGCTCCAAACATAATAGATGATTTGGAGAAGTTAATCTCTTGACTCGAAGCCTCACCATAAGAGCATATAATATCTATCACCTCCTTGCTTTGATGAACATCCACTTTGCAGAAGAAGAGACTATCATATGCAAAGAGTAAATGAGAAACTCTAGGACTTGCAAAAGAGATGCGCATTCCCTGGATTTTCCCATCCACTTCTGCCTTCTGGAGTTGAGCTATTAGTGCTTCCGTACAGAGAATAAATAGGTACGGAGATATGGGATCCCCTTGTCAAATCCCTCTCGAGGGAATGATTCTTCCTCTTGGCGTGCCATTGATTAAAACCTGGTATGACACAGATGTGATGCATTGCATAATCCACTCCACCCATTTCGGGTCAAATCCCATTCTTTCTATCACCGCTTTAAGGAAAGACTATTCCACTCTGTCGTAAGCCTTATTCATATCTGTTTTAAGTGCCATGAATTTTTTCATATTCACCGGATTAGAGCGTAGCGCATGAAAGTTTTCCTGTGCGATGTGAATATTTTATGTGATTAATCTTCTTGCCACAAAAGCAGATTGAGTCTCGGAGATTAGCTCCGGAAGGAATTTTTTCAATCTTAGACTTAAAATCTTTGCGATCACCTTGTAGCTTACGTTACACAAACTAATGGGTCTAAAGCTTGACATGGCTCGGGGTCTATCTCGTTTAGGAATTAGACAAATGTTTGTCTCGTTTATCTTCCCATCGAAAATCCTAGATCTAAAAAAGGATTTGATCATTCGGATGAGATCTGAGCTAATGACATTCCAAAATCGTTGAAAGAAAAGAGCCATCATCCCGTCCGGACCCGGGGTTTTCACGGGGTTCAAAGAAAAAAGGGCTCTTTTAACTTCTTCATCCGTAATTTCTCGGGTTAATGATGCATTCATACCCGGAGTGACCGTCATAGGTATATTCTGAATCGCCTGAGATGGATCTCTCGATGTCGAGGAATTAAAGAATTTATTAAAATAATCCACCGCAACCTTCTCAATACCTTCCTTATTGTCTATCCAAACGTCGTCTTGGTCTAGCAACCCTAGTATCCTATTACGCGCTCTTCTCTGCTTGGTAGATGCATGGAAAAATTTGGTGTTCTCATCACCCTCCTCAAGCCATTGTTCCTTACTCTTTAATCTCCAATAGACTTCTTCTTCTCTATAGGCATCACACAATCTTCCCTTCAATATTTGAAGAACTTCGGGCCCTGCAAATTCATCATCGTGAGCTTCATCAATCTTATCTTGTAGCTCTTTTATCAGTTTCTAAGAATTTGTTTGGGTGATCTTCTTCCTAAGTAGAGATCACTCTTCTGCAGTTTCTGATTTTCTGTATAAATGGTTGAGTTCCACTGCTTCTGGAGGCATCCCAACCTTCTTCCACTGCTTCTTGTAATCCCGGTTTGCCTATCCATCTTTTGTCAAACATAAAACTTCGCTTAAACCTTTGCGGTTTAGAAAGTATGGATGCTACAAGAGGTCTATGATCTGATCCCCACATCTTTAAGTATTCCCTCCTCTTTTCTCATGATTCCCTGTAATCTCGTTAAAATCGCCGATTATAAACCATGCCTCGGATCTAGAAATACCAATACGAGTTAATCTCTCCCAAACATAATCGCGATCTTTAACAACATGATCACCATAGACAAAAGTAATAAAAACTCGGTTACCGTTAGTGATAGTTTCGATGTCGATCAATCGATCATCTAACATTAAAAACTTAACCGGATAGTCTTTAGAATAGAAAAGCGCTAAACCTCCACTAGTGCTATCAGGCTCAATAGTTTGGAGGTTGTCAAATCCAAGATCAAACTTGCAAAGATAGCAGATACATCCTATCGTTCTTGGTCTCTGATAAAAACATGAACCGTGGAGAGTACATACGACACATATCTTCCAGTCGCCGAGAGGTAATTTTAGCTCTCGCCCCTTGACAATTCCACGCTAAAGTCCTCATATGTTAGTTCCGGAGGGAGAATGAGACCCCACCGTACTACCATAGATTTGAGTGATTTTGAACTTAAAAAACGGAAACACCTCATTAAGAGGGAGTGAAGCTAAGTTTTTAGAGACCCTCATCTTCGACGAATCTGAAATTCCTTTTGGTTCTGTGATGAGACCATTATTTGGACCTATGAGTGGACCAGATAAAAGGGCCCAACTTGCTCCTCCAGTTGTGAAATGTGTTGGCTTGAAGAACTTCCAAGAGTATGTGACATCGATGGACACTTGACTGCGAGAATTTTCTTCATCCACCATCTCATTGTTGCCAAGAGAGTCTCCGATCGACCTTATAATCAGATATGTCCACACGTGTAGTGAGATGCCTTCAATCGCGTTCCAGAATTGAACGCTAGGAAACCATCTCTCAAAAGAGGACATCCACTTGATAAAGTGACATAGTCGTTTGCTCAAAACTTTTGTAAATCCTCTCCGGAATCGAAATCCAACTGAACTCTTCCTTTGCCCAGATTTATCCCACTCACGCATCCTTTAATATTCCAGATCTGAGATTTTTGCGTAAACGAGTACGTCCCACCAACGTAAGCTTGAATCGCTCCATTTTAGTTGAGATGCCACAGTCGGGTAGCAACACTGGCTCTTCTTCTTCTTGCAAATTCTTGAAGCCTTTAATAATCTGCATCATTGCTCTGTATAGAGATTTGTCTCCATAACGCTCTATTACGAACTGGGAAAGAAACTACCACAAAAAAGTGGGAAACATGGTTGTATTTGAGCCTCAAATACACACAGCTAGCGCTGGAAGACATCGCAGATGAACTTCAAACAGATACGCCTTTGACAAAGAAAGAGCTTCCTAGATAGATCTGTAATAAATTAGCAAGAATATCGTTTTATTCATGGCAAAACCCTAAATTTATGTCTTTCTTACCAGTTAGAAGTTGAAGAAGATGATGATGATGAAAATCTGAAATCTATATATATATATATATATTTGCGTGTTGTGTTAATAACAATAAGTTCTATAGCACAATTGGTATTGAGCATAAATTTCATATAAAAGGTCCTGGGTTTGCGTCAATTTAACAGGGTTAGGGAAAAAATATAACTTTCATACATCAGATACGTTACAAAACAACCCTATTTATCTCAATTTTTAAATTGAAGCAACAACAACAAAATGGGGGAAAATGATAAAATTCAGAGTAGATATTCTTTTCTTTGAAGTAAAACACGAGTTTAATTTGTGTTAGGTAATGAAAAATAACTATTTGGATTCATATATAAGAAGTGTTTTTTTTTTTTTTAAGTGATTCATTAGAAGTTTGTCTAGCTGTAAACATTGTCCAAGATTTGGCTTTGAGAATATAATTGGTGCTGTATATGTTATATATATATATATGGTATGCATTATTCCATAAAATGATGTATATAGACGTGTGATCTTATCTTTAACCATAAATAGTTAGATGATGAAATTCCAAACTACCACAGCTTTGTGGCTCACGAGTATCTCACTTTGAACAGACCAAACATAATGGAGAGAAAAAAGAAGAAGAAGAAATAGAGATGATTCACGAGATAACGCAAACCATTGTCTTTCATCCCTTACAAAATATCTCTCTTTATATTTTATATGTGTCTACAAATCTTTTAAACTTAATCTCTCTCTGTGTTCACTATCTCTGTCTCTGCTCTGTAGATTTTGCTATGTTCGTTTGTTGTTATAATCTACGAAGGAAGACCAAAAATGGGTTGCTCTAGTTCGAGAACCACAACAGAGGGTACTCCTCTCTCTCTCTCTCTATATATATATATATGGTTAAGAAAGATTAGATTTTGGATCAAAAGAACATCAAGAACTGACCAACGTACACACATCTGATCTCATGTTTTTATTCTTCTAGAATGTTCGTAGTTTCTAAGGTATTATTTTTCACCCTCTCGGCCAACATATATGATCTAAAGTTTGGAAATTGTAGTAGATTCACATTCAACAACATTAATAAGATCAAACTGCTAGGGCCTAGGAGCATCTCTGAATGAGGTCTGTGATCGATGTGGTTGTGTGTTTGTAGGGAGAAAAGAAAAGATTCGAAGACCAAAATCATGGAAACATCCTCAACCGATATCAAGAGCTGAGCTCACACAGATGCGTGAGGAGTTTTGGGACACGGCTCCTCACTATGGAGGCAAGAAAGGTGAGAGGATTCACAACCATATTTACTAAATCTGATTTTTTTATAATTATTATAAATATTTATGTATAGAGAGTCAAAAAGTTAAATCCTTTTTTTTCTTAACGTGTATAAAATGTAAACAGAGATATGGGATGCGTTACGAGCTGCAGCAGAAGAGGAGGATTTATCACTTGCTCAGACCATAATTGAGAGTGCTGGTGTCATCGTTCAGAACACTGACCTCACCATTTGTTACGACGAGAAAGGTAAAATATCAAATGAATCTTTATTCTTCCACGACTAACTAGTAGCAGTAGTTGAGGATGGTTAATTTTTGCAGGTTCCAAGTACGAATTGCCTAAATACGTTCTAAGGGATCCTTTAAATTTGATCAGAATCAAATAGAGACGCTAAAATTAAGTAAGAAGAAAGAGACAAGAGAAGCTCGCTTGTGTATTGTTGTACTCTTTAAGGAATCATGTTCATGTTTGTTTTATTTTGGTTATGTTTTTCTTGTTTGGATATGTCATTTGTGATTCTGCTTATGTTCAAGTATGTGAGGACTGAAATGGATAGAATGCTAAAACAAAGGTCCACAAAAATTCTTTCTAATTTTTCGAAAAAGAAGAAACTTTGATCAAAACTACGTTCATATCAAAATGTTGTAATCTTTGACTTCTATCTTATCGCTCAAGATTCATAAATTTTTTTTTTTTTTTGTAATTTAATTAACATGGAGAATTCTAAAGAATTTTATGGAATAAGTAAATATAAAGATAACATTTCATTACATACTTTACCTCGTTAGTGGGTTACTCAAAAGAGACTCCATTACACTTCTATCCAAAAGCTTTGTGGGTGAGGCAAAACGATGAACAATGAACCAGAAGTTAACCGGGTCCGGTTCTCATCAAATACCGACAGGCTTTCAATACCGCAAACTGAAACGTAGGTTATCTAGCCAGAGTTATAAGTCACGGTTAAGGTTATTTACCAATGTGAGTAAGAATCCGATTGATCAGAACTTCTTTCTTCCCGCTGAGGGGAAGATTGTTGGCAGTCAAATATGTCTTCAGTTCGACCACATTCAAGTCCTTCAGCTAACCAAAGAAAATAGAACATGGAAGATAATTTGTTTTAAGTATAAAAATCTAAAAAGTAATGAAACAAAACAATGAAATCATTAAACAGAAATCAATGTTGCATTCACCTTTCCAGTTTTTGCAAGCTCTATAAAGTCATAGTTTCCGTCACTTGCAGCACCTGCTTTTCGCTTTTTTGATTTCTCCTTTGGCTCAGAGTCACTTCCTTCATCAGAGTCATCACCATAAACCGACTGCTTAAATTGTTCTATTGCTTTTACAACTCCAGATCTACAAGAAAAAAGCCTCATTCAATAAGATCCCAACATTTTTTTTCCTTTGCTTATGGATGGAATGTTAAAACAGAGAGTTTGAAAATTTGGTTGAAAACCTTTTCATTCCTTCTTCGTCAGGAAGTGTTTCATCTCTGGTATCATGGACCTCGTGTTCATCCAGTGCAATGGCTTGCAAGATTGCATAGTGTCTCTGCAAAGCTGCAACAAAGAGAGACTTCAATCTCTATATATAGAATCAAGACTAGTAGAGTAATGAACATACCGGGATTAGCAAATTGGCAAACAGAAAAGTCTCTTAACTCAAGGCGTCGCATTAGAGCTGATGCCATTTTAAGCTGATCATCTGATGCGCTAGGAGCAGCTACACCAGGTTTTGAATGCAACTGCCAAATATCCACCAACTAGTCAAAATTTAACATACATGAATAATGTTGGAACCAAGTAAGTTTTCAAAAGCTTATCCTTCTTACCTCTTCGATATCTCTAATATCATTAGCATATGGAAGATATATCATGTTCATCCCTGGTGGCTCTACTTGACCACCATCACTCTCGATTTCACCCTGTTTGGGTTAAGAAAATATATTTGAGTAGGTTGTCGAACAAAGCACAAATCAAAGAGGAAATAAAGCTAAATCTCAACATGAAATATAGTTATGTGGAAGAAATATCCTATAGTAGTTTTCTCACCTGAGCTACAAGCGCAACCATTCTTGGAGGTATAGTGCCACCATAAAATGCAACAGCAAAACTGCAAGACAAGAGGATACAATAATAATATGGTTAATATATCACAGCAAGTGCTAGAGTGTAATAGTCTGTCTTAAATCCAGAAGTTATATTCAACTTCAAGTTCATAGAACTATATATCCAATGTGCTTACCGTTCAAGCTGTATCATGGATCTATGCAAGGCAATGAATGCACGAGTGCTCCCTATAACTTCCTGCATAACTTAGCTATCAAAAGTAAGAGTTCCCATGATACACGACTGTTTTACAAGATTAATGAGGGAACATGTAATTCAAGTCACTTGCTTCATAACTTCTCAGCTAAATGTCAAAATAAGATCTATAGCTCTGCAACTTAAAATGATGAAGTATGGTAGATAGTTGAAGCTCCCAACTGATAGAACATCATTTTGAGGGGCAAAAAGTGAATAAAAGAACTAAAATTAATGTTGGTAGGAAACAACAAAGGAAATAAACATAATTTAGCTATATAGGGTCATGGAACTCTATATCTAAGAGAACGTCCAAATTTGGATAAACAATTTTCAGCACCAAACTGAGATTCTTTGCTCTTCCAAGTTCCAAGAATTATGAACAACTACAAGAAAATTAGCAGCAGCCATCGGATAAATGACAAGCAGGTACCTTATCACATGGATAGAGAAATGTAGAAGGCTTCATATTGTGATAATCTTTAAGGCAACTAAGTGGCTTGAACCCCAGCAGTCTTAAGTGCCCAGTTGAGATTCTTTTTAGCTGGGATAGCTCTCCCACTGTAAACATGATATTCTGACTAGAAAGGAGAACGAACAAATTAAAGCCAACTCCTAGTGGACAAGAAAGAGTGGGGGCTCAAAAAATATTTCAGCTATCGAGTAGAGTGAATTTTAAACTTCATGATTGCCAAGAAAGAGATTCACATTTCTGAGGCTTTAGTTTTCTTTTATCTCATAATTTCTTCCTATTAAATTTATTTTTGTAATGATATTGAAAATTTAGGCATAACTAACAGGCAGCGACCATTGCTTCTATGTTCAGAGGAAACCAAATCAGGGTCCTATTCAGAGGCTTACTTTTTGTAAGGCTGAATCCGTTGTATAGGATCTTGCATTATTGCTCCAGTGTCCGTACAGATATATGATCTTTCCACCTGCAGACAAGCCCGCACATGGTGCTTAAAACACAGACCATACATCTAGCCATCTAGGAAAGATAAATCTTATACACCAAAACTTATATGTCAAGGAATATTCTTGCTTCATGATATAAAAAATGTGGACAGATTTGATCTGAAAAGAAAGGTGGTTCACTTGTAATGAAAGTCCAAAAAACAAAAGACGAGTAAAGGCACATGCTTTCTATTCAATTGAAGGAGCTTGTGTGTTAAATTACCTTCACGGGAAGATTAGTAGTAGAGTCAAGCCAGGTTATGCTGCCAGGAATAGCCGGACGTAGTAAAGCATAACCATTCAATTCAATAGACAAGCCATCAAAGATCATAAACGTAATTCTTTTTGCTATTCGCTTGGCAAGTACACGCTTCTTCAGTTGGTCCTTCATGTCCTCTAATCTGAAATAGATATATTTCGGAAAAAAAGTACAATAATTGTGTGAATCCCTATAAGCCAAATTCAAATTAAAGAGAAAAACTACAAAGTTGAGTTTTGAAGTCTTAGAAACTTCTCAAAAAACCATCACTGCTTTTCTCCGAGTGTAGTACAGAATGACAAAGACATAAAAGAAATTTCAACAGGCAATAAAGACTGAAAGAACATACTTTTGTCCAACTGATGGCATGAACTCTGTAAGCTCATCACTGTTTAATCCAATTAAATCCTGGAAATACAATAAATTGCATATAAATTCTGGAAATTCAATAAATTGCATATAAAGGCCCAGCTTTATAAGGCCAACACAAGAAGTAGATGGTTAAGAGATTAACCTTGTAGAAGAGAGTTATATTGAATTGCTTATCAGGTTGACTGAGGGGAAGAAGCTCGATTGAGATGCCAAGGTCTTGTGCATCCTTAAGGAATCACCAAAACGCAGAAAAAGGTAAACCCATTAGTCCTTTTATAATTTGATTACCAAGAAGCTCCTTTGGATAGATTTCATTGTAAATCATATCTTATTTTAAACGTTGGAACTAAACTACCTTAGCTCTCTGCAACGTAGTCCTTGTCATATCCTCTTTAACAGAGATCCTCATACTCCCAAAAGGATCATCTTCATTAGTGAACAGAAACATGCGCTTATCTGCTGTCTTTGAAGATCTAAATATGTTTTTGTTACAGAATATTACCAACACAGGGATCAGACTACAGACCAAATTGTAATGCATATCACAAACTTGGCACAACATCAATAAATGAAATTAGATAATTACCCTTTGCGCAGTAGTGCTTGTGCAACCCAGAGAGCACTATAAAGTGAATTCTCTCGAGAATCTGAGACTATACCATTTTGACTGCCAATATCCTTATCAAATGATTCTGCACCCAAAATATCCATTTCCCCTCAGAAATTTTAAGGGTACAAAAACACATACATATACGACCAAACAACAAAGTAAATAACTCTTTTTTGGCACACTACTCCACTCTTCAATCCTTGAATGAGTCTGAGAACTACTATTGAGATCTCAGGCGCTTAAAGCTTGCTCAACCATTATAGATTTTAATTCTAACATGTAATGTCTTTTCTTACTAGAGAGATTGCTAAGAAAGGGATTTGAAACTCTAAACCGGGAAAGAATAATGTACTAGAGCATAACAAAAAAAAAAAAGTTAAAACTTGTAAGGAGGATACAAGGGTGATCCGGCACCTACCTTCTATGAGATCGAAGTCTTTAATCAGCCTCGCTGTTGGACGGTCAATAAACTCTCGTTCTGGAACATTAAAGACAAAGACACCATTTAGGTCCTGAAGATTCTTCTTTTCACGCTGCAAGTAACAACAAAATTGAACAAAACAAATAAGTGAAGGATCCCAAAAAGAAAAGAAAACAATAATACAACAAGTTTCATCGAGAAACTTACAGTGTTAAAGAAACATATAGCTATTTCATCATTTGAGCGATTGATAATATGAGCCTTAAGTGACTGAGCAATGCAACGAACAGCAATGTGAAAATGACTTTCTTGTTTGCCCTCTTCCTGTCAACATCAGTAAGCAACTATAAACAAAAAAACATTTTGGGGAAGTTTTTGCAGCCTAACCAAACAAATTTTCAAATAATCAAACATAAAAATTTGATTTCATTTATTTTCTTCTATACTCACAGAAGAGGAGCAAGTGGAGCTGAACATTTTGGGAGAAGCATCAATTAGATAGACTACAAATTCTTTGGAAGCCTCTTTTCCCTGCGCATACAAACAGATTAAACACCCAATAACCAAATATAAAATTAGGGTTTCATATTTTGCATTGACTAAGAATCCCAGAAGAAAGCCAGGTCAAACCTGAAAGAAGTCGTTTTCTGGGTCTTCGTCTTCATCTCTGAAAACATCATCTGGGTCCAATTCCATCTCTTGATAAGAACGATACAGAAACTGATACAGGAATAGTGGATCTTCCTCCGGAAAACCTCAACTTTTTTTCAGAAAGGCTTCTGAGGTTTTAGCAAGAACAACAATACCATTAGTGTTCTTCTTTTTCTGGAAGCAGTTTTTTTGTTCTTTTTTTTCCAACGTGAATCTTTTTGGGCTACAGCCTGAACCTTTTGTATTGGGCCACAATGTGAGGCTTTTTGGGGTTGGGCCCAAAAATAAACATGTAAGAAACACATTAATTAAATAATTTAGAGAAATTGTTTTAAAATTAATTAAATAATTCAGAGAAATTGTTTTAAAATTAATTTAAAAAATACATTCTATTGTTCTAACGGAAACTATAACAATTAACATTATATCTTACATACATTCATAGACTAAATCCCTTTAATATTTAATTCCATTTTATGGATTTTTTTGGTTTTAAATATTTTTTAGAATAAAAGTTAAACAACAAACGTATCCGTGCAAAAAAAGGTGTAATAGTTGGAAAAGGTTTACAACTTTAATTCTATCTGTATTTTGGGATAAATGTGTGTGGTTTTTTGATTCAATTGTGCATTTTTGATTCCGTCAAAAACGATTTCCAATATTTTAGAATTCCCAATGTTTTTTTTGACAGAATATGGAGAATTCCGTGCTAAGATTTGCCGATGAATCTCAAATTCCAGATATGATAACTTGAAGGTAAATTTTCGACCCGATTTTATTTTTCATTGAAGAAATTTTGGTGAAACAAATTGTAGTTCTAGTTCTTGTTAGATTTAGTATAGTGACGCTAGTAATTAAGTGAAAGATATTGTTCATGCTTCTATTCCAGAAATTAGAGTATTGTGATGCTTAATTCTATTGCCATTGATCTATCTTGTTAATCTTTGATTCTGTTTCAGCTTATATGAGTTTTGTATATGAATGCCCGTGTTATCATAACTTTTTGCTTTAGTATCGAAAAATGGCAATTAGTATCATTTATCTCTCAGACAACAAATTAATACCCTCTTTTTTATCTGCTCTATTTTGCGGTAATTACGTCATTGCACAGGACTTATATGAATGTTACTTCTCTTGCAACCAGGAATACCAGCTGATCATGGGGTCATATGGAAACGTCTTTGTGATGGTTCGTTGGAACTTGGAATCATGATAACGAGTCTTTTGTGGTTTATGCAGATGGATCTTACAAAATGGAGAAGATATTGGAGTATCTAGGCAAAAACAAGTTCCCGTTGATTACGAAATTGACTGAACCTAATACTGTTTGGGTTTACTCCAACTCCAGTTCTATTTATACAAATTGGTTTTTCAATCCTCTATGTTTATTCTTTGCTTCTTAGGGGACTGCAATTGATCGTATTTTGGGAGAAATTGTGCATAAAAAATCTACAACTACACCGATTGATTTTGTCTTTTGCAGTGGTTACTTCTTAAAGAAGGTAAAGCTTATACTATTACGTATACTAATGACTTATCAGAATATAGATTTGATCCATTGGGGTTTTGATGCAAATGGGTCGATATATGTGACAGGACGAAGATATTTACACATTCTTCGAATCAGAAATCTTGTCGTCCAAGTTATCTCATGAACCTAGGTCGAAGTCAATTAATCACTCCCTACAGAAGAAGAAGGTTTCCTCGAACGTTCTTGACCTCAAGAAAGAGAATTACTTCTCTGCAGCCATCGGGCAATCGCACACAAAAGCTCGATATTTCATTTACTCATCTCGCGATGTTGTTGATTTGCTCAAGCCAGCTTGCAGTTGCAGATACAACAACAACAACAATGACCGACTCATTTTCTGATAGCCAATTACATCAGACTCGCAATACAGATGAAATTTTGAAACGTTGGATTAATTCTGTCAGAAGAAAGGAATTGGAAATTGGAGACACTGAGCTAATCGACATGTAAAAAAAATCTAGGTCTTGGATTCAACCGTTTGTAAACCTTATTAGGTCTTGAATTTGTAATATTATCAGCAAACAATAAAATAAATATAGTTTTTATCTATCAAATGAGGAACATGAACACAATACCAACATAACAAAAACATATAACAATCCAAACTAGATATACCCCTTAAGGGATAAAACCTAAAGGCAAAGCTAGTTGCTTTTGGTTTAAGACTTAGGGGAGAAACTATATCACAAAACCAATTTAAACAAAACTAACTGAGATAAGTTATATTACCTCAAGTTCTCTTGTTGGGCTCGAAAACATATTTGATCAGAGACTCCTTGATTGAGAGTAACTCAGGGAACTCTTTCTTCAGCTTAGATGCATCCATCTCGTTGTTGCTTCTAGGAGCCACAATGACCTTAGCTTGTTCCTCTAGTGTGAAGTTTGCCCATTTGAAGTCTGAGTCGATGTAGTCTCTATACATCTCTAGGATCTCATTGTGGCTCACAACACCAGGGTTGGTGAAGTTCCAAATCCCTTTCAGGTTTCTTTTCGCCATCTCTATCGAGATTGGAAGAAGCTCGTCCAGCACGGTCATGCTGTTTGGGATGTTCACTACTTTGTTGTACCGGGAAATCTTGGTGATGAAGTTTCTCGGGTTGTTTAGATCAGAGGAAATTGGCATCCTAACCCTTAGAGTGCATACGTTATCAAACTCCTTAAGTAGCTCCTCGACCTATGATTGTTCACAACAACATCATTTAAGAAGATAAGCATATCTAAGTAAACATGAAACCTTATAGCGCAGATTAAATCATGAAACTTTACCATGGCTTTGGTTTTCGAGTAGAAAGAACCGGTGAAGTTTGGTGTGTCTTCTTCTTTGAAACCAATGCCTGAACCTAGCGGATGGTTTTCGTCGTATTCGAATATACAACCAGTAGCAAAGTTCATCATCAGGAGGCTGTGCTCTCTGCAGACATCAGCCAGAGTCAGAGTGCCTGCTACATTGGCTCGGATTGTCTCGGTTTTGTGAGATTCGCACCAGTCAACATTTGGTCTCCCGGTTACACCAGCAGCATTGAAGACATGGGTAGGCTTCACATTCAGAATATCTTGCAAGAGGGATGATCGATCCTCAAGCCGCCCTTTCCCATACTCAAAAGCAATTCCTTGCTTCTCACAAATCTGTCCAAGCAAACCTCCAATCCATCCTGTCTTACCATATATCAAGAATTTTAGTGAAGGGGTTTGAGTGGAGCCACTGCTTCTGGGTGTTGGAACCACCATCTGGCTCTGACTTGTGTTTGCAGATAAAGAGACTGCTCCAGAGTTCTCTTCAGACCCATCAAAGTGTCTCCCACCAGGCATCATCAGCATCCTCGGGTGGGGAAGCAATGCTCCAGAAACATCTCCCCACCAATCAGGGTTCTGCGTGTACCAGTCCATTGTCTTCTTCAAACCCTCTTCCCAGGTGGTCCTCTCTGACCATCCCAAGATCTTAAGCTTCTGATCATCGAGGAAGTACCTCTGGTCGTTAAAAGGTCTGTTCTCCACAAACTTGATGTTTGCCTCAGGGTCCATGTTGAAGAGTTTGCAGATGTCTTGAGCAACATCATTCACTCTCCTCTCTTTCTTAGTACCAATATTGTAAACATGGCCTACTTCTCCCTTGTGAAGAATAACCTCAAAAGCCTCAGCAACATCTTCACAGTAAAGGTAACTACGAACATTTGTACCATCCCCATGGATAGGAAGAACTTTCCCCCTCATAGCCAACAAAATGAACTTAGGAATCAGCTTCTCTGGAAACTGGTTAGGTCCATAGACATTGTTCCCACGCGTTGTAATAACAGGAAGCCCGTACGATCTACCATACGCCATAACAAGCATCTCAGCTCCAGCTTTTGTTGCAGAGTAAGGATTCGTCGGGAGAAGCTGCGAAGCTTCATGATTACCAACAACAGCATCCTCATCAGTCTCTCCATAAACCTCATCTGTACTGACATGAATAAATCTCCTAATCTGTCCAGTCACTTTGCAAGCCTCGAGAAGAACATGGGTTCCATAAATGTTGTTCTTGGTGAATTCGAAACTGTTACCAAACGAGTTGTCCACATGAGTCTGAGCAGCGAAGTGCATGATGGTGTCAATGCCTTCAGTGATGAGCAAGTAGTTAACCAGATCAGCACTGGCGATATCACCCTTCACAAACTTGAAATTGGGAGATTGTTTCGACGGATTGAGATTCTTCAGATTCGAACAATAGTCGAGCTTGTCAAGGACAACAATTTTGTAATCCGGATAGCTCCGGATGAGTCTGTTGGCGACATGAGAAGCAATGAAACCGGCGGCTCCAGTGATAAGAATGTTCTTGGGAGTATATGAAGCCATTAGAAAACCAAATTTCCTGGATTTTAAACAAAATTGAGTATAGAATATTCAAAATTTTCGGTAAACCCACAAAAACAATGCACAGGAGAATCCGAATATTCCGATGGAATAAGTAATGACTGAGATTTGAGTTTCAAATCAACAGATCTAACGAATACCAAACCTAAATGTATCAGCAACAACACCAAGTAATCAACTCATCAAAATTTAGCTACTTGTGATGTTCAAACCGCAGATCCAGATCAGAGAATCAAACTTGGAACAAAAACCCAGCAAAATCTCGATTCTGAGATTGTTTGAACTTGAGGAAGTAAAGAAATATAGACGAAATCAACTAACACAGCAAGTTTAAAACAACTAGAAGAACAAAGTAAAAGAAAAGAAACAGCAGTGAAGCAAAATGAGATCATGCAACAATCGCGTAATTCTGGGGAATTCAAAACCCTTACCTCGAGATTTTTTCAGGATTACGGAATGAGACTAAAGGCCTAGAGATTGTGGGGAATGTGAAGACCAAAGGAAAGAATAAATTCAAAGGGGTCTCTTCTAAAGGAAAGAAATGAGAATGCAGTAGCAAGGATCTTGGAGAAGAAGAAGGTGGGTCGATGAATTTAATTAAATATGCATCTTTGATTGACGTAAATACCCTTTAGGTTCTTTCTTATTTACGGACCCGAAATAGTTAGCTGGTTGGTTCACAGCTTGATGTGCGTGTTGGTCGCGCGTTTTCGTCAATTTTGGTGGCCATTTCGACGCAGTTTCTCTAGTCAATTGTTATTTAATACAAAATATGATAAATTTTCAAGAATTAACTTGATTTTTGTGAAAATATAATGAAACATCTAATTTTGTTTTGAATTTATGTGAAAGTTGTTAAAATAATATTAATTTTCTGTGTATTTTTTTAGAAGTTAGGAAAAGATATTATAATTAATTAACTGTGAGAATTAAATGAATAAGAAAAAGGGATACAACTCAAAATTGAATATTTGCACATGAAGACATCATGGAGTGATGAGTGGGCCTCAACGTGGAGACAGAGTTTATTACCGCGTTGCTAGGTTTGGGGCATTGGTTATGTGGCTCACTCTCATGCACCGCCTCTATATGTGGCTTCAAAATGGTAATCACAATAAATGAAGATGAAAGTGAGGAATGAAAATGAACCAAGTTCCAAATTTAAATTTTCAGAGGAGAATCAGAATCCTCATTGAATGGAATCAACATCTAAATGGAAATTTTACCCCAAAAAAACATCTAAATTGAAACGAAAAACAATGTGTGATTTCGAAAAATTACATCAAAGGTCTTTGCAGTATAATGAAGTTAGTTGTGATCATCTCAACAAAGTACATATGAGATTGTCCTAATACCATTTAAATATCTTCCAAAAATCATACGTATATAAGAGACTAAATTGCAAATAATTCCAAGGTTAATAGAAAAAATTCCTTGAGTGGCGTGATGCGATCATTCATTGTACTTTTACCGACATGCTCATCACATAGAACCAAAAGTAGTCCTTCCATAAGTAGTCATGCTCATATAGGTTTATCTACGTACATCATACTTTCTGTTTCACCGAGTCATGGAAGCCAAAGGAGAAAACCAGTGGAGCTCTATTGTAGTTCCTTCTGTTCAAGAGATGGTTAAGAAGAAGATGGTCACGACCGTTCCTCCCAGATATGTCCGGTCATCAAGAGAAAACCGAAGTCGCCGATGATTCTACTCTCATAACCGACATCCCAATCATCGACATGAAACGGTTGTGTTCTTCGACCGCCATGGACACTGAGGTTGAGAAACTCGACGTCGCTTGCAAACAGTGTGGATTTTTCCAGGTAACGTCTTCAACTTCACTATTTTACAAAACAGCCCATCGTATAACAGTTTTTGTATGCTTGGTTATGTTCACGAATCACGATAGATAAATATATATAGTTTTCCAAACTAACACTTTTTAAAAATGCTCAAGAAACTAACAATTCTTCTAGGAAAATGATCGATTTACCCTAATTTGGTAGACGTATATAGCTCTGTTAGACGGGCGAGACCGTCGCCGCCTAGACAAGTCCGCCTAAACCATCGCGGGTGCGCCCGCTAAAGACCGCAGTCGCTAAATTAGATGCCCATACCCGCCTCGTAAATCCTAGCGGGTAAGCGGGTAGGCCCGCGGTCTTCTTCGCCTTGCTTCTTCTGTTCTCTTCTCTTCTTCTTCGAGTCTTCGGTGAGTTCTGTTCTCTTCTCTTCTTCTTCTTCTAAAGTTTATCTTCTTCTTGTTAGGTTATTTCTAGTCTTTTTGATGTTCGATTGATCCTTGACCGATCTAAAGATTAGGATTTATATACCGATCTGGCCATCTCCAATTTCAATTTTTCAAGATTGAAATTTATTGAAATTTCTTGATAAACCGAGCATCAAAGATTGAGTTGATTTCAACTTTTCAAGATTGTCTTTTTGTTTGATTTTGTTATTCTTTATCTTTGAAATCGATTTTCAAGTTCTGTATCTTTATCTTTATCATCAAAGATTGAGTTGAGTTCTTTAATTTTGATTCGAATTTGTTTTGAAATCAAGTTTTGATTCGCATTTCTGTATATAGTTCATTGTTTACTTAACTCAAGATTGTTGCATTGTATTAAAGATTGTTGGCGTTTCATGTATTGCAGGTTGCTTTCTCATTTGTTCTGGTGGTAACGAAGAAAAGAGCATCAATGAAGAATCAGCTTTGAGGACTGAAACCATTGATTTGCAAAACTGAATGCTTACTTTTGGTTATTATTGATTTGATAGATTCATTAGTTAAGAATTTGGTTTGAGTTATAAAATTATAAAACATTAGGCAACAAAGAGGATTAGTTTCCAAAATGCAGCTTAGATTTTCAATTCTTGTCTGTGATGGTTTTAGATTTTCTTGTGCATATTAGATTATTAGTGATTGTTTGATTTGTTTCTTGTGCTATTTCCGATTATTAGTGATTGTTTCTTGTGCCATTTCCTCAAGTTATACAAGCTATTAGTGATTGTTTCTTGTGTCATTTCCTTAAATTGCTATTAGTATGTTATGTATTAGTTTTACAAGCTCTTCTTTTTAATGCAGCTTGCAGGGAGCATGTAAAGAAGATGTCACATATGTATAGAAGAACACTATGGCCGGAACTGCAGCTGGCACAGTCTTCTGAAGGGCACGAACAGTGTGCTCTGCAATCACCTCAGGTGCAACCCTAGCGCTCTCTGATCCTGGAGTCACCATGTTTGGTTTCAAAAGTGTTCCTTCAAGCAAGACATGGTGATCACTCAGAGCTTTGTAGCAAGCCGCAAGAACACGCTCTGTCACTGCTGCACACTTTTGGATATCATGAGACCCATCAACAAGAATCCTCTTGCAACGCTCACCAAGACCATCAAGACTTTGTGTAGTCGTCTCACCGTTGGTTCCAGCAAGCTTAACAGTATATCAACCTTAATACCAGGCAAAACTCCTCCTTCCTCGAGGTCAGTGTCATCTTCTTCTAAGTTTTAAACTTATAATGTTCTTGGCTTCTTGCTTTCATGGTTTAGACGACATTGTCACATACTCACATTGGTTCTGTTTATTTCTAGTTTAGAACATGCTTGTGTGTTTGGTATTTGTCTGTTTTTAAACACAAACTTGTCAACTAAACACAAACTAAACATAATTTTTTTAACCAAAAACTGATTCAAACATGAAAAAAAAAATGAAACACAAAGTTGTCAACTAAACAGAAACCAAATCTGAAAACACTATTTCAAAGTAAACAAAATCTGCAAACTCAAAACACTTAAAGTTCAAACTCAAAATCAAATCAAACTCAGACATTAATTTAAAGTAAACGAAATCAGCAAACTCAAAACACTTAAAGTTCAAACTCAAAATCAAATCAAACTGAAACTGAAACTCAAGCTTCATCATCAACAATGGACTGGAAAGAAGGTAGTGTTGCATCTTCACCATCAAAGTCTTCTTCATCCTCTACAAAATTTAAATAAAACGAAGTTAATACACAAAGTTAAGAATCTCATATTGAAAAATTTATGAAACATATATGCTTACCATTTTCATATGCTTCAAAACCTTTTAACCAATTGCGACTGCATATTAATGCTTGAACATTCTTCGGGAGGAGGCAACTTCTGTATTTGTTCAAAACTCGAGATCCAATGCTAAAAGAGGATTCGGAGACTACAGTTATGATTAGAATACTTAGAAGGTCACAAGCCATGGAAGCCAATTCTCCATAACGCTGTGCATTATTTTTCCAATACTTTAGAATATATATACTCGCAAAATTTTCCATGTCTAATGTTCAAGATACATTTCCAAAGAAGACTTTCAACTAGAAAAAATAGTCTCTTTGCGAAAGGCAAAAAAATCCTGCATAAGAAACAATAAGAACTCTTTGCATATTTCGAACAAACAAAACATGCAATTTGCAAAACCAGAACCTGAAACTTCTAAAGATAAGAGAGACGAATTAAAGAGAACTTACATCATAATTGCCAAAAGTTCCTCTTTCTCCTTCATTAACATCTCTGTTCTGATTTGTTTCACGGGGCTCAGTAGAAGGTGATGCAAAAACGGACTTCTCCTCATATGATGCAAACAGAGGTTTTAGTGTTTGATGCAAGTATTCAATCCTTCCTTGACAAGAACTTTGATCAAGTTTACTAAAACAGAATTGTGCAAGAGTTAGCTTCAACCTTGGATCAAACACTGTAGTCATAGCAAATAGATCACTAACTTCTTCCTAATACTTATCAAACTTATCCTTCATGGGTTTTATCATATCCTTGATAGCATCATCTGAGCTAAACTCATTCACTGCCAACCATCTATTGATCTTCCAAACTTGCATGAAATACATGTTTATAGTTGGATAGGTGGAACCTGAAATAAGATTAGTAACCTCATCAAATGGCTCCAGCAAATCACGCAGTTTTTTGAGTCGTTCCCATTCAGTATCTGTAGGAAAAAAC
>VBRH01000775.1:48852-62159 GCA_014578085.1 Cardamine resedifolia | reverse complement strand
AAAAAAAAAAAAAAAAAAAAAGACTAGCTCACAAGATTTTTTAGATAAGTTAAGAAACCTCAACGTATTACTAGCTCACAAGATTCTTTAGATAAGTTAAGAAACCTCAACCAACGTAGGACATACATTGCACTTAACGTATTACCAATCTCTTGCTCAATCTTGTGGATAACATCAAGAAGGTTTGCAGTGACGGGTGTAGGTTTTCTTAAACATGTATTTCCCTAAAAATGGATAAACAAACAAAAAATACATCAAAATTAGGTTTAAACTTTATTTTTAGTTGGTGGGCAACTATACAGAGTTTCCATAATTTTAAAGAGATAAATAAATTTGTTGACAAATTAAAAGAATTATTAATTTACTTGAGATCAATTGGCTCCCACGTAACGCATGTGGATTTTTCTTATATATATACAACACTACATGAAGCCAAATAAGAAAATTTTCAGATTTTGAGCAATGGGGAAGAGTGTCTATGGATTATGCAGACTCGTCAAGAGACTTATGATTATACTTTCTTGTCTTTCATATTCCTTTGTTCGATCAGACTTTACAGAAACATCAAATGTCGATTATGTATCGGCTTTGGGAGATCCCGGGATGAGAAATGATAGCTTAAGGGTGGCTATAGAAGCTTGGAACCAATGCAATGAGGTCGGTGAAGAAGCTATGAACATGGGAAGCCCTCGAATGGCAGATTGTTTCGATCTCGATAGCTCTAGCTTTCCCGGTAAACTCTTAATGTTGTTATGTTTTTACTTCTCTGTTTTAGGCCTTTATTGTTTCAAAAGCAATTTTCTGCGTTTGTGCTAACATGAGAAAGTCAAACTTCATACTTTTGAAATATAAAACATTTATAAGTTTTCATAAACTTATATAAACTTCCGAGAAACCAAAACAAACAATCGAGGTCTTAAACCTCAAGCTGAAACTGTTTTATTGTGTTCTTGGGAAACTTTTAGTGAAGATAATCCATAAAGTCGACGAAGAAGACAACAAACTCGGAGTACAAAACGGAACATACGGAGGAATAGACGCTGGAGACAACGTCGATATCTACGCAGCACAAAAGGAGATATACTTAGGAAAGAAATGTCAAGTTATGGACAATCCAAATCCATGGCAGTTTTGGATGATAATGCTAAAGAATGGTAATACTGATACTTTAGCCGCGATTTGTCCGGAAAACGGAAAAAAGGCCAAACCTTTTCCTCAGACGGGGAGGTTTCCGTGTTTTGGAAAAGGATGTATGAACATGCCATTTATGCATCATGAGTACACAAGCTTTGTGGATAAAGAGGGACATATGAGTGGAAGTTTTTATGGGACTTGGGACTTGGACAGTGACGAAAAAGATCCGGTTGGTAATAATTCGTATTATAAAGTGAAATGGGAGAAGAAGATTGGGGGAAATGAGAGTTGGGTTTTTCATCATTTGTTGAAGACTTCGTCTAAGTATCCATGGTTGATGCTTTATCTAAGAGCTGATGCTTCTCGAGGTTTCTCTGGTGGATATCATTACGATACTAGAGGGGTGATGAAGACGGTAAGATTCTAATCCGGCTTTCGGTTTATGAATATATTCGGTTTAGGATTATTTCAACTGAGTGCTCAATCCGGTTGTGGCAAAATTTTCTGTTAACGCAGGAAAATTTTCAGAGACTTGAGACTAAAAATACTCTGTTTCATATTTTTATGACGCACTAATCAGTTTTTTTATAGCGATTTTTGGACTAACAATAGTACAATACTCTGTTTCGCAATCCTTTCATGACACACAAGACGCTGAAATCGCCGGATTTCAAAGTTAGATTCAAGCTAGAG
The DNA here is from genome assembly GCA_014578085.1 of Cardamine resedifolia. Taxonomy (NCBI): domain Eukaryota; kingdom Viridiplantae; phylum Streptophyta; class Magnoliopsida; order Brassicales; family Brassicaceae; genus Cardamine; species Cardamine resedifolia. The sequence goes on along the minus strand of VBRH01000775.1, from coordinate 60,332 downwards.
ATTCTAAAAGGGGGCGGATCAGGGAGCCAATTTTACTTAATGGACATGGGAAGTTGCTGGAAAAACGACGGCAGAGACTGCGACGGCGACGTCACAACCGACGTCACGAGGTACAGCGAGATGATAATCAACCAGGAATCAACCGCAGTTTGCAACCGCAACCGCCTAGGCGCTTGTCCGCCACACCACGCGTTTCCAAACGGAACTAAAATTCACAGGACAGACAAGGAGAAGTTCCCTTACGAAGCGTATCATTATTACTGCGTTCCGGGAAACGCGCGTTTTGCGGAATCTCCGTACGAGGTTTGCGATCCGTACAGTAATCCACAACCGCAGGAGATTCTGCAGATCTTGCCTCATCCAGTGTGGGAACAGTTTGGGTATCCGACAAAGAAAGGACAAGGCTGGATTGGAGATCCAAGGACTTGGGAACTTGATGTCGGAAAACTCTCTCAATCACTCTACTTTTACCAGGTATTTTTGTAATCTATATCATTATGATCTGCATATACAATGTATCTACGCTATTAATTTCGAACAAACAAATTTCAGGATCCAGGGACGAAACCGGTGGAGAGACATTGGTCGTCAATAGATTTAGGAACTGAAATATATATGAGCAAGAATCAAATTGCTGAATGGACAGTAACTGATTTCGACATTGTTATACCAAAGGCCGATATTTAAGTGGAATAATATCTTTTAAAAACACTTTTAATAGAAGAACAGATGTCAACGAAAAATTTATCAAGAATCTTGATTTTTCGTGTGTTTGGGGTCAAAACTCAAAATCAAGAATATATTTTAACGTCGAATTGTGCATAACAAAAAATAAAAATAAAAAAAAATCAGAGCTGGTTGAACCAGTAAAGCCTAACTAAACCAATTCGAAATAACAGAAAACGGACTGAAATTTCTCTATAAACCGACTGGTTTTAAGAATTTAAACACAAAAACCAAATTTTAGTGTAACTAAAATAATAATATGAACACGTTAAAATAGACGTAATCAATATAATACGAATATACATAGAATAATTAATTCACTTTTGTTTCTAAATGTTCTTAGATAAAAATCGAACCGAATCTATACTAAAAATAAAAATAAAACCATAGTTTCATCAAATCAAAATAAAAACCAAATAAAACAACTTTTATTTGGTTTCATTTTCTATAAAACCCAAAAAACTTAAAACAAGAAAAGAAGAAGCTCAAATCGAAATCAAAACGAAAACCTAATGAGTAAATCACACATCCGTAGTTTTCATGTTTCTCCAAATTTGTAACTGCAGATTTTATTTAATCCAAAGAAAATGAACAAAAAATAGAACGACGGTAGTCAAAGCCAGTCAATGAATATAAGAATTTTGATTCGCTATCTTTAATTTAGTTACGTGGTCGCGAGACATTAGATTATTTGCTGATCTTCCCTATAGACTGAAACCACCGGAAGACGGTACCAACCGTTAATTAACAGCCGTCAAAAGATGAGACGAACGATTCGTCAGAGTTTCTTTTCAGTTTCCTTTTAAGCTATCGATTGAGTTAGTTTGGCTAACGAGAAAAGCGAGACAAATAAAGTTTTTCTTTTTTCTTTTTCTTTTCTTCTTTTGTGTGTGTTTTTCATTTTCTGGGTTTTAAGGGTTTCGCTTGTGCAAAGTCGAGAGCTTTTTTGAGGGGTTATAATGGCGGGTGATTGTGCAATTGACACTGATAAATACTCCTTGTTGGAGGATTTTAATGTCGATGTTGAGGTCGAAAACAAAGACTTTGAGACTTTCTCTCTTTGTTTTTGGGTTTATCTCTTAGATTCCACCACATACCCTTGTACAATCATTAGACAGGTGAGTTCTCGAGCTAAGCTTTTTTCTCTTAAATGTTCATCTGTTTGTTCTGTGAAACTAAAATTGTATGGTCTTCTTGCTTGTTGGATTTGGGGGAAAAGGTTGGAACTTTGAGTTGCTCCACTGGTTAATATTGTTTATATTGATGTTGATCGTTGTGATTTCAACATAGGAGTCTGATTAAAGGTTTACTGAAACAACAGCTTCTATTAATGTGGCTTTCTTCTCAGGTTCACTCCGACATGAGTGTTAGTGCACCTTTCCTTGTCTTAGATGAAAACAAGAAGATGATACTTTTGCCATTGACTCTCCTTCACAATGAAGCACCTGATCCTGTTAACACTTCTTCTTGGACCGAAGTTCCTAATGTTTCTACAAAAGCTGAGTTTCCTCTTCAAAAATGGGTTCATGTGGGTTGCGAGGTAATATAATCTCTTGAAAAGCTATTTTTATATCAATCAATATCTCTTTTCTTGGGATTTACTGATTTCTATTGTTTCACTAGGTTTCTAGAAACTATATGCGCCTTCATATTTGTGGAGAGATTGTAGGAGAGCAAGTCTTGACTTCTTTGATGACCAATGGCACTAATTCAGATTGCGCGCGAAAGATATCGCTATTTAGTGTTGGTGGAGATGGTTATAGCGTTCAGGGTTTCATTCACTGTGCAGAAGTTTTGCCTTCTAATCTCTCTGCAAAGTATCACTACACAAAGGTATTTGTTTCTAGTCTTTGCCTTCTCTTCTTTTTCAATAAAAAGGCTCTTGTCCTGTGTTTCTTTATTTCGCTTTATGTCTTTGCCAGGACCCACCTCTATGTTTATCGGTTGATAAGCCATCTACTTCTGGTATTGAATTAGAGGAAGATGGTATTTGGTGTATCGTTTGCGGAGAGGTCAGAGTTCTAGAGCTTATTGTGTATGCTTTTGATGACAAATTTCTTCAATAAATTCAAGATCGTTTTTTTTTTTTCCTAATAGGCATCTTGCCGGAAGATTTTTTCCTTGGATGTTGTTTTATCCAATGCTATTGGCCAGCCTGTGCACAAAGACGTGAAGGTTCATTCCCTTATGCTTTTTCTAAACTTCCGGATTTGTTTAGCCTTGGAAAATTTTCTGATAGCGCATTATCGGTTTGTTCTTGCAGGTTGTGGCTTCTCTACTGTATGCTGATAGTGGGACGCCTGTTGAGAAGACGAGTGACTCCGAGGCTCCCCTTTTGGTAAGCTATGAAGGAGTTGAATTCTCAGCTGAAGACAAACCGTGCAACTTATTGAATGGATGTGGTTCGTTAAAGCTCAAAATATCTCAGGTAGAGATTATAAACTCTAGTCTAGCCATTGGAATGGGATTCTACATTCTTGTTAGAATTCTTGTTTCCGCTTAAAGGATTCTTGTTTTGATATTGTTTTGTAGCTTTCTTCTAAGAGTGATAATAGGTTGTTCTGCATTAAATTCGAAATACCAGAAGTGAAGGGTCATTATCCTTTCCTCGAAACTGTTACCAACCAAATCCGTTGCATTTCGAGGAACCATGATTCAGTTACCCCAAAAAGATTGAACCACATTGACTATCCATTAGATGGAGGAGAACCAGAAATTGCATCAAGTAACGGAATGTCAGATACTCTACTTAGTTCTTCCCCTATGAAACAGATCAGATTAGGAGAAGAAAATACTTCGGAGCGTGAGGTAATCTGATTTCTCTGAGTTACGTTTTGTTTTGCTTCATATCCTTATCGGGCTTACTGTTATTGTGCATTGTTGTTTCTCTCGGTTTAGTTTGAGAATGGAAATGGTACGAGTATGGAATGGAGACCTCAGAACCACGAAGAAGAAGAAGAAGAAGAAGATGAAGAAGATAACTCTTCAACTGATTCAGAAAACACCGAAATCAGAGACTCGACTGTTTCGAGGAGATATACAATCTCAGACTCGACGATTTTCAGATACTGCCTTGGAAACTTAACAGAGAGATCTCTTCTTCTGAAGGAAATCACAAGCAATTCATTGGATGAAGAAGTATCGGAATTTGCGAATCAAGTTTCTCTCTATTCCGGATGCTCCCACCATGGGTAAATAAATTTAATTAAACTTACACCTGCCTCAAATACGTAAATTACGAGAATAAATAGAACATTATTTTCCAATTTTTCCAGCTATCAAATCAAAATGGCAAGAAAACTGATAGCAGAAGGAACAAATGCGTGGATTCTGATCTCTCGGAACTATCAACATGTTCATTGGGATAATGTGGTAATTGAGATCGAAGAACATTTCATGAGAATAGCTCAATGCAGCAGTAGATCCCTCACTCACCAGGTCTTGTCTCTTTCTCTTCTCACATTGCTTGAACTTTAACCAAGATCAAAGTTTGATTTGGTCTTGTGATTCTGACATGAAATTGTGATCAGGATTTTGAGCTTCTAAGGAGAATATGTGGTTGCTATGAGTACATAACTCAAGAGAATTTTGAGAAAATGTGGTGTTGGTTGTTCCCAGTTGCTTCTGCTATATCCAGGGGGTTGATTAATGGAATGTGGCGCTCTGCTTCGCCTAAATGGATCGAAGGGTTTGTGACAAAAGAAGAGGCAGAACATTCGCTTCAAAATCAAGAACCGGGCACTTTCATTCTCAGGTTCCCTACTTCAAGAAGCTGGCCACATCCTGATTCTGGTTCCTTGGTTGTGACTTATGTAGGTCATGATTTCGTTATTCATCATAAATTACTCACAATCGATCACATCTGCGAGTAAGTAAATCTCTTTCTCCTCTCTCTTTATCTCTCTCTCTCTCTGTCTTGTGACATTTGTCTTTTGTTCTTAGTTCTAGTGAAAGGTATACAGATGCGAAACCGTTGCAAGATATGCTTTTGGCGGAACCTGAGCTATCTCGGCTTGGAAGGTGAGAGAGAAGGAGAAAGGTTTTAGTTATTGTTGAAGCAAAGAGAGATCACATCAACATCTTAAATTGTTTTTTTCTATGGTTTTGTTGCATTTTTCAGGATCATAAGAACTTAAGAAGCATTTGAATGTCAACAAACTCAACAAGGTAGACCAAGCATCGGTTATTTATTGAGGTTTATACTTTTGCTAGTATATATAGATTTGCTGATACTAACTTCTGTAAAGCTCAGTGATTTAATCAGTTAAACTAGTGGAAAGGATTTAAAAAGAAAATTGTATTCTTTTTTCTTTTCTAAATCAATTAAATTCAGTTTACGACAAGAAATAAAGGGGTTGCGAGTTGCGAGATTTGCTTCTTCGGTTTGATTTTATATTTGTGTAGATTAATAGCAGTATTTAAAATTTAAAAGCCAATAAAAAATGTTAAAAAGTTATTCAACCATTATTTATTAAGGATATATATAAAGCCACACATTAAAGGTATCTTCTGAAATTTACATAATACTTATGAAATTTAAATGATTGATAATCTGTGGAAAGAAAAATGTATTTAAAAATAAATAGGATTTTAAAATAAGTCATAACAGTAATTATTTTACTATAAAAATATAAATTTACGGAATTCATTTCATCACTAAATTTATGGATTTCGAAAATAGTGAAACAAAAACTATGATTTCACGATGATTTGTTAAAAAAAATATAAGGATTCCAAAATAAAATACTCTATTAGAGCACTTCCAAGGGTTAAGAAACTCTTAGCGGTTCTTAACAATATTTATAATCAAAATATTGCAAAAAAAAAGTTAAGAATCTTTTAGGAGTTCTTAGGAAAAATTTGCTCCAATGGTTAGAACCTCTAATGAGGTTCTTAAAATTTAAATTGTAGATTTGATCTAATAAAAAGTCATGCATTCACCTAATTGCATTTTTAACTGTTTCAGTTTATAAAATTGATAAAAAAAAACTTGATTAAACTTGTAAAAAAGTATTTGATTAAACTTTAAACCAATAGAGTTTTACATTAACCAACGGAGTTTTACATTTGAGAAACCAGAAGCAGATTAAAAACAGAAACAACATAACAAATCAACACACCAAACTGTGTTGATGCTACAAACTTAATTATACAAACAAGAACTGAAGCATACAAACTGAAGCAACATTAATTAAAAGTTACATTAAGACATTACACAAAGATAAATTATGATGACAGTGAATTGAATTCAAGAGTTTGACAACATGTCAGTTATTAGTTTGTCCTTAAGAGCCACTTCTATTTCAGAAAGTAGCCCTGTTTTAGCAATGAGAATGTCCAACAGCTTGTTCTTAGAGAGCCTCTCTTTCATTGTTAAATCCTTCTGCTTAATCTCCCACATTCTCTGAAACTCCAATAGAGCATTGCCTTCTTCTTCCACAGTTGTTGCCTTGCTCACCGATTTTTTACTTTTGGCTTTTGATGCCTTAACACCAGGAGGACGAGCTTGATCCTCTTCATGGCTTAGTGGCACAGAGCTTGATGATTGTGCAGAGTGTTCATCAAACTTCCTTCTCTTTGATGGTGGTTGATCGTTTGTAGATGAAGATCCACACCATTTCTGATCATACCTAAGCTCTTTCCAAGCATGCTCAAGTGTGAACTTCATCTTGTAATCATTGAAGAAGATCTGATAAGCCAGCTTGATGACATCATCCTCATTCTGGCCATTGGATTTCTGTTTTGTTGCAGCCTCATAAGAACCTACAAACTTGCATATTTGATCGTTGATCTTCTGCCACCTCTCCTTGCAGTGTGTTGGCTCTCTCTTTTCCAAACCAGCTAGCTTAGGGCTTGCACCATAATAAGCTGCAATGCGTGACCAAAACGCATTGCTTTTTTGCTTATTCCCAATAATAGCATCCTTACTAGTGTTGAGCCAAGTACTGATGAGCACCACGCCTTCAATCTGTGACCATTTCCTTTTTTCTCTACGCTCCTTAGGTTTATCTTGAGATAAGCTTGGATCATCATTACTAAAGAGAAGATCATCATCATAGAGATTGGTTTCAAGAGGATGGTTTGATTGTTGACTAGTTAAGAGGTTCATAAAACCAGAATCATGACTATATGGATCTATAGATTATGTGTTGAAAGGAGAAAGAAGAAAAAATGAAGAAGGAAGAGTTTAAAGAGAAGACAGAGATTAAAGAGAAGGAAGAAGGAAGAGTTTAAAGAGAAGGAAGAAGGAAGAGACAAATGGTCTCGGTTGAAGTGTGTTTAGGTGAGGTTAAACTGAAGCCTCTAGTTAATATATAACTAGAGGTGAGGTTATGTGTTAAAGTCTTCAAGAGTTTAATTCAAAGCAAAGTGACATAACACTTTGCAATGAATGGCAACTACTAAGCATCTATGATAAACACTAACTAGACAAACACATAATCTTTGTCTTCAAGTTTAATGTAGACAATCAAATCAATTAAAAACATTTCATAGTGTTCACCTAATCTAAATCAATAAATTATTAACACAACCTAAATCGGAAAGTTCAAGCTTAACATATCGAAATCAGAGATTCAATTTAAATCAATTTACAAACTAATCTAAATCAGTTTAAATCTAAATCAGAAACTAGTTGAAATTTAATCACACATTCATGCTTAACATAATCTAAATCAGATATTCAAGCTTCTCCTAATTTAAATCAATCAAAAGGTGTTAGATTAGAGATACACACCTTTGATACCGCAAGCCTCGTGCTTAACTAACTCCTTCCTTGTCGCCGGGAGAAGAATCTCGACGAAATCGCCGAGCTCAACCGTTGGCGGTGCCGTCGATGTGGGTGAAGCTCCATTGATCAATCTGTCGACTCAAATCTTCTATCAATTGAAAAATTGAACCGATTCTGTGACGATTTGGTGAGTTGGAGCAGAGATTGGAGAGAAGAGAATCGAGAGGAAGAGAGTCGAGAGAAGAGAATCGAGAGGAAGAGAGTCGAGAGAAGAGAGAAAAATGATTTAGACGGAGAAAATAATGTTTTTTTCTTGTTTTTTTTTTTAATATCTCAGCCAATGAAAAGCTGACACATTAAGGGTAAGAACCGATTCTTAACTCATTAATTATTTTTATTTGTTAAGAAATTCTTAAGAAACTACCATTGGAGGTCTTATAGCCTAATAATTGTACCGTAAAAAAAGTTTTAAAATGGTGAGATCTAGAATAATGATATAATAATTTTCTTGAGACTAGGAAAAAGGATATTCTCTAATCTCGAAATATATGATACGAGTTGGATGACAGACCAATAGCAAGAAAACACGTGGTGACATCTCAGCTTCTGATTTGATAAAGCAGAGAACGATGGACTCTTTTTTTCCCTCTCTCTATTTGTATTGAATAAAAAAACGGACTCAAATCTGAAAATCTCTCTCGTCCTCCAAAGGTCGAGTTTTTTTTACTTCTGATGTGGTTTTGTCTCGTCCACCCAAAGAAAATCAACAAATACAAATAAAATTCGATTCACTTATATCACACACTTGTAATTTCTTCTTAATTTCTTTCGGAAAATTTCCATACACCCAATCTCTTTCTCGTCAGCAAAAAAGGAGTGAACTTTTTATACTTTTGGTCGTCTTCGAAATCGAAGATTCTCTTTGGACTCTCAGACAGTTTACGAAGCTTATTATTAACCGTATTCATTTTTCTTGCTTTTTGGGTTTTCCGAAAAGTTGTCGTCCTTGTGGATTTTGTCTGAGAAAATGATGATGTCGTGTCGGAATATAGACTTGCGCACGAGTGTTCTTGATCTGATGCCATGTGGGTGCTCTTGTAGCTCTTCTTCCACAAGTCGTCGATTCTTCTCTGCGAATTGTTCGAAGAACGTTTGTAGGATTGGTGGCAGAAGCTACGGTGGAAATTTGGTGGTTCTCCGGCGAGATTTGGGGACTTGCAGAGCGGTTCCCGCTAAACCCAAGGAGAATTCTCTGGTCGATGGTAACGATTTTTTTTTCCAGATTTCTTAAAGCAAACTGATTTTGGTTGTCTAATTGATTGAGAGATTCGATTTTGAGGTTTCTTTGGTTGAATGATTGGTCTTGACCTTTTTCTACATAGTAACTCAATTATTTCACATTATAGGAATTGATTTTTAATCATATAATAGTTAAAAAGTTCTGAGCTTTAATATATGTTTACTATGCAGAAGCAGAACATATCTCATGAGACAGAGTCTTACAAATGTTTAAAGTTTTTTGCTTTTTTGAGTCTTTTTATTTTTTATGTTTGCAATGGAAATGAAATCTTTAGCTTTGGTTGAGGCAAAGAGTCTTAGAAGTTGAGATACTGAAAACCAGACATTTCATAGCTTAAACATTTAAGAGTTTTCTTACAGTTTTATGAAGCTCTTTTGAATGTGCAGTTTAATGCTTATTAGGTAGGTCTTATGAGAATGATGATGGTTGTGTAGGTATTTGTCAAGATAAAACAGTGATGCTCAATCTGAGGCAAGATTCACGAAAGCCAATATCTTTGGAAAATCTGTTTGAGGTAGTAGCTGATGATTTGCAGAGTTTGAATGACAATCTTTTATCGGTTAGTATCCCGGCAACGTCTCATTCTGCTCTCTTAAAAGAAGGTGTTATGCTTCTAATGTAAATGCTCTTCTTTTATAGATTGTTGGTGCAGAAAATCCGGTTTTGATATCAGCAGCTGAGCAAATTTTCGGTGCTGGTGGCAAGAGAATGAGACCGGGTTTGGTATTCCTTGTATCACGAGCAACTGCGGAATTAGCAGGCCTGAAGTAATCTATACAACTGCCATTACTATTACATCTTTTGTCCTTGATACTGCGTATAATCTTTAGGAAGAAAAATGATGATTTCTAGTTGATCTTGGTGCAGGGAACTTACTGTGGAACATCGGCGTTTAGCTGAGATCATTGAGATGATTCACACAGCAAGTTTGATACACGACGATGTGTTAGACGAAAGTGATATGCGAAGAGGTTAGACAAAGGTTTCATTCTTTTGATAGGAATTTAACATTTTCTCTGCAAAGTTTTAAGCTTTGTTCTGTGTGTTTGTTAGGAAAAGAAACAGTTCACGAGCTTTTCGGAACAAGAGTAGCTGTATTAGCTGGAGATTTCATGTTTGCTCAAGCATCATGGTATTTAGCAAATCTTGAAAACCTCGAAGTCATTAAGCTCATAAGTCAGGTAAAATTATTTTCTAAGATTAGATAAAGCTATATAATATAAAGAACATTTGGTCTGAATCTAGATTTACATTTGTCAGGTGATCAAAGATTTTGCAAGCGGTGAGATAAAGCAGGCATCGAGTTTATTCGATTGTGATGTCGAGCTCGATGACTACTTGCTAAAGAGTTACTACAAGACAGCTTCATTAGTAGCTGCAAGCACCAAAGGAGCTGCAATTTTCAGTAAAGTCGAAAGCGAGGTTGCAGAGCAAATGTATCAATTCGGGAAGAATCTCGGTTTATCATTTCAAGTAGTTGACGACATTTTAGACTTCACTCAGTCCACAGAGCAGTTAGGGAAGCCTGCAGCAAATGACTTAGCCAAAGGTAACATAACCGCGCCAGTGATCTTCGCGCTTGAGAATGAGCCGAGGCTAAGAGAGATTATTGAGTCTGAGTTTTGTGAGCCTGGATCGCTTGAAGAAGCCATTGAAATTGTTAGAAATCGTGGTGGGATTAAGAGAGCTCAAGAATTGGCTAAGGAGAAAGCTGACTTTGCGTTAAAGAATCTTAATTGTCTTCCTAGGAGTGGTTTCAGATCGGCTCTTGAGGATATGGTGATGTTTAATCTTGAAAGGATTGATTAGTTTCAAATATATTTGGCCAGAGGAAACTGTAACAACACTCTTCATTTGTTCAACACAGTTTTTTTTTTTTTTTCTTACTGTATGTTAAAGGAATAATCATAATAATAAAATCTTGCTTATTATTGCAAAAATAAAAGTTACTTATCTTTTTAGATACTTATGAATGGAATGAACTAGACCAAAGTATTTATGTAAATCGATCTTTCGGTTCCATACATCTTTGTACTGAAAAACGAAAATAAACGAATTTTAATGAATAGTAAAACAAATATTTGGGTTAATTTTAAAAGTTGAAGTTTGATAATATTTTTTTCTGAAAGTTTGATAATATTTTAATAATATAATAATAGTGATCAAAAGTTAAAATTATGTAAATAGTTGGATTTAAGTTTGATTTTTATTGAATTTCTTTAGATAAAGCAAAATGAACATAACTTTTTTTTAAACCGAATAAAATAATAAATTTCGGTTTCAAGTCAAGAATGTTTTTCTGGTCTGAATCAACTAAAACAAGTTAGAAAAATAAATAAATGGTAAACATCAGATCTTGATGTACTGTGTGATGTGTCTCTCCAACCATCTTATTGTTTTCTAGCTTCTTTGATTCATTGCCTCTTATATTAACTAAATTAGCTCAAAGCATGTTACATAATTATTTTGTCGAGGATCAACAAAAATATGATAACTATCTAATTATTTCACGTGACATTTTCACTGGAATATAAGGGTTTATGTGCAATTGAACAAGAGCAATTTGAGGAAAATAAAAATGAAAAAGATTAAGAAATCTTATGAAAATTTCTAGATTAGATTCTTTTTGTTGTTATATACAAAAATACCCAAATAAGATTTCTTGGCCGGCATTTACCACTACACCATTGAAGGTTCTGTTTTGTTGATGACCAAAAAAAAAAA
>VBRH01000775.1:22788-36432 GCA_014578085.1 Cardamine resedifolia | reverse complement strand
AAAAAAAAAAAAAAAAAAGAAGATTCAGATGAGTAAGGCAGAGATCATGTTGAAACAGAGAACCACCAGCAGCTACGAGCTGGGCAGTACTTAGTCTCATATTCAGCCATTACAGTTTTCATCATAATCCCAAATTGAGTTAAACAATGGGGTTGACTGCCTACGCCTCCCCTATAGTGCCACTTCTGCGTCATTTAAACTAAACTCTCAACTTCTTGATTTTACCCCATACCCCTGAATTTTTTTCCTCTCACCAATTGCACCTACGAAGCTAGCAAATCGCGTTTAGCAAATCTTTGATCGAGATGCCGAACTCCACGGCGGAGGAATCCATCGCCGTTCCACTGCTTCCCTCCTTCCGGCGCGCTACAAACTCTACTTCTCAAGTCGCAATCGTCGGTTCAAACGTCTGTCCAATCGAAAGTCTCGATTACTAGTAAGATCAATCTTATTATAATCCGAATTTTTTAAAATATACTAGCTGGATCAAAAAATTTTGTTTTGAGCCTGTGATGCTTACCACCAATTGACTTGAGAACCAAAGAAATATACCGACAAGCTTTGATGAAACAGAATCAAAGTACGATTACCCCAGTTAAACAAACCGAGTAGGGCCACTTGAACAATCGTAAGAACAGAATTTCAAGTGTTTGGGGAATTATTTGGTAAGGATACAATTTTACATGTTGGAATTTCGAAGAAGAAGAAGAACCTCGTGAAAGGAATAAGATGAAGTGATAGATTTGATTGAAACCCTCCTTTTTTCCGGTTTTACCCATTGATTCAATCACATCTCTGTAGCAAAACCATCTCTCTCGTCTGCAAAGTTTTCTCCTTTTTTTTTTTTTTAAGCCCAACGACCCAAACAGGAATCTTCATCTTACCCTTTGCTCTAACTCTATGAATTTCTGGGTTCGACGTCACTAAGCTTCTCCGGCCATGGATTTTGTTCTCTTCTATTTTTCTCTTATCAATCGTTTACTGTTTTGGTGGAATTTGAAATTTTTGGTTTCGAAGGGTTTATGGTAAAAAAAGTTAGGGTTTTTAATTGATTCGACTCATTCTGGATTTAGGGAAAGGAATGATTGCTAAATGCGATTTGCTTAATTTGATCGCAATTTACTGATTTTAGCTTCGTATCTGCAATTGGGTAGATGAAAAAAATTCAGGGGTAATCATACTTAATGTCATACTATGGGAGGTAAAATCAAGAGGTTGAGAGTCTAAGTTAAATGACGCAGAAACGGCAAGAGGTGTAGGCAGTTAACCCTAAACAATGTAAATGGTCTCAAGTCCTTCATTAATCTACAAAATTTCCAAAGGGTTCACTGCATTTATGCAGTATAGTATAGGATTGATCTATGATGCTTCTAAAATCATTATGATTCTTCAAACTCATGTTTAAAGGGGTAGATATTAAAAACAGGAAAAAGTTAGAGAAACACTGAAAAATGAAAAGATCAGTGACAGTATTGCTTCAGTACATAAAGCATATATATACCCGGATGTCAATCAATACTCGTACAAGAAGTCAGCTTTCCTTTAAGTCATTTCGTCGAACAGCTTATGGGCAGTTCCAAAATTTCTTTGACTGGGGTCATTTCGTAAATAAGAGTACAAGATCCGTTTCTGGGCCGGACTGTTTCGGGTCGGGTGGGGTGTGCGTAGCTTTGTTAATTAACTTAATTTAGTACTACTAATGAATGCTCTTAATAGCTGTGTTAATCACAGTCACAGATAGTCCCTGTTTATTTACTGTTATTACATAATGATCACTGCTATTTCGTTTAATATGGTTTGATCCTTGTACTTTTTTTATAACATAATCACCCGTTAGTTTGGTACTTTTGGTTCATTTCAGATTGTACCTTTTTCAGTTGTTTATCAAAGATATTCCCTGTACTTTTTTTTGTTTGGTAAGAGCATCTACATTGCAAGTGAGTCTCAGAAACTTTTTTAAAAAGGTGAAATTTATATTATTTTAATTATATTTTATATTTTATAAAAGATTTGGTGAGAGATTTGTAATGCATATACTCTAAACCAACATAAAACTTTATTTATTACAAATATTCCCTACAGTTTTAGTATTTATTACATATTTAGCCTTCTACTTTTGTTTTATTAATAACATTTTGTTCGTGGTACAGAAAGAGTAGGATTTTTTTACGCGTGGCAATCACAAACTCAGAAACGGTTCATAGGCATACACATGTACAGAAAACAAAAATTGAGAAAAGCTCCAAACTATTTTGCACACACAAAACCTATCCGAAGATCAACCACACATTCTCAGACGTAACAATATTCTAATATTACCGTTTATAAAGAAACAAGAGTAGCTCTATTCCCAGATAGATAACCGCCATGGCAGCCGGTCTAAGCTTCTTTAAGCTCTCGTTCCTCCTCAGCCTCCTCTCCGGTGGATCAGACCTACTGAGTCCGATATCCAGACCCGGATCCGAAGTCGGAAAATTCCCTCCGTCGTGTAACCGAATCGAGTGCCCGAGCTATGAGGTGATTCACGCCGCAAATGGCTACGAAATTCGCCGGTACGATACGACCGTCTGGATTTCCACTGAACCGATTCAAGATATCTCTCTCGTCGATGCTACAAGAGCTGCTTTCTTCCAGTAAGTGCAAATTCTCAGTTTTTTTTAATATTTGTGAAAAGTTTTTATTCGGGAAAATATTGAATTTTTGGGGTCCTTCAGATTGTTCGCTTATATTCAGGGGAGGAACGAGTATCATCAGAGGATAGAAATGACTGCTCCTGTGATCACTCAAGTCTCACCAAGCGACGGTCCGTTTTGTGAATCTTCCTTCACCGTATCCTTCTACGTTCCCAAAAAGAACCAGCCTGATCCAGCTCCGGCGGAGAATCTCCACATCCAGAAATGGAGCCCCAGGTACGTGGCGGTGAGACAATTCAGTGGATTCGTCTCCGATTCCAGCATTGGACAAGAAGCGGCGGCGCTAGAGAAGAGCCTCGAAGGCACCGCTTGGGCTAATGCAATTGAGAAAAGCAAAGAAGACGGTGGTGTTGGCTCAGATTCAGCTTACACGGTGGCTCAGTATAACTCACCTTTCGAGTTCTCGGGTCGGGTCAATGAGATTTGGTTACCGTTTCAAATGGGCGATTAATTAAGCTCTGTTTATCGAACAACCCTTTCCTTTTCATATGCATAAATCAAATAATATAAGAGCAAGAGGGTTTAATCTGTAAAGTGTAAACCTTTTGTTTGTGTTTTTCTCATTTAAATTTTGCAGAATCAGAGGAATTTGGAATAAAATAAGATTGAACATTTGCCCTGAACCAAACACAGAGATGACTAAAGACAACAAAAAATTTCAGGGCACTCGAGTTAAGTTTCCCTAAAAAGATCTAAACATATTTAAAAATCAGGGGTGGTTCAAAACAGAATCCTCTCTAGTCTCTTCTACTACCAGTAACTATATGTTCGATCCTGATTGTTGTTAAATTCTGGGTTAGTCTCATAATTTACATACATACTCTGCTCGTAATAATCCTGGGGCGGATATGGCGATGGTGATGATGTTGGTGATGAGCATGGATATGATGACGCTGCTGAGTCCATCACGAGTGTGTTGTTGTGATTCGTTTCTTCCTCAACGAAATACCGGATTTCAGGTTTGGTACCTGAGAACATTCTGCAGGCGACTGTGTTGTGTGGCGACGGCTCGACGTTGTGGTATAAGTTGTTGAAGATGGAGAAAGGAGAAGATGAGTCTACGACATGGCAAACATCTGTGTAGTCTACCGTGCTAAAAGAGTCTCTTGTTGATTCTGTGGTGAAAGAAGCTTCGTCTGAGCTTGTGAAGAGAGACCATTCGCTTGATGATGACTCTGGGATGTTGTGGTCTGCTCTCGGTTTGAACCGGTTCACTGGTTTCCTCTGTTCCTTCATCTCATTTCTTGGTTGCGGATGCCGAACCTGACCTTTTCCGTTGTGTTCTCCTCTTTGAGGTCGCGGATACGATCTGCAAAAATTGTATTTTCAGTATCCATGACCCTGGAATGCAGAAAACCGTTACAAGCCGCAAACCCGGTACTTTCTTACCTCATGTAGAACAACATATAAGCTCCTTCTGACATAACTTGAGTCATTGGTACTCTATGAATCTGCAGAGTTTTGAAAGAAAATTACACAAAATTCATAAACCGTTTGGCTAGCTGCATTAAGTAGGAGGAAGATGCAAATTAGTTTTTACCTCGGAATCATCGATTCTGAACCAGTTGCCTCTCAAATCTTTGACATAGGAAATGTAATGACCCGAGAAAGATGCATTGAGAGTATCCAAGTGAACTATAACAGCGTAAAGCATATAAAGCGGAGGAACATCTCCGGTTCTTGTCATGAAAGGAATCATGTCCAGCATTTCAGGAAAACTTATGCATTTATTTATTTTCCCGTATCTTCCTTCCTGCATACACAAGGGTTTCAAAAGTCAATACAAATATATAACTAAAAAACATAGTAACTGAAGAGTCATCTTTAGGTAATTGATACCTGGAATCTCTTAAGAACAATTGTGAGAATGTTTGGTGCTTCATGAATGCTCAATTCTTTCCTCGCTCTAACATATCCAGCGCACCTTTTTCCAATGTCATTATTCACAAAATTACAATTTAGTTTCATACCACAAAAGGACAAGCAATTTGTTTTTTTTTCGATCTAACCTGCTGCATCTATACATATTTTCTCCATCGAGATCTTCCGGTCTAGTAAACTGAGTCAAGGCATCTTGAAGAGATTCTACCCAACCGTATATCTCTAATGTGAGATCCATTATGTTCTCATATCTTTCTGATTCATGACCACACCTCAAGCATTTCACCTGGTTTTTCAGAGAAAGACAGCAACAAGAACAATGAGAATGTGTAACGTCAAAGCAGACATAGATCATGAGCCAGGAAATTTAAACACCTTTGAGCGAAGACGTCCACCAAACATATGTTGAACTAAGGTTGTTTCTTGCAGTCTTGGATCCACTTTAGTCTCACCTCCAAGTCTCTCCAAACATATGGATTGCATAGAGGCCACCAGAAGCCTATATCAACAAGTCAAAAGAATGTGGTAACTTCATGAGAAATCGACATAAGCTTTGGAATATAATCACATTAAGAAGAAAGGCTCCACGGATTCAGATCTGAAAGGACTACGAAGAAAAACCTTAAGAACTCATGAGCATCTTCTTGACTCCCATCACCAATCTGACAATTTATACTTCGCATGTGTGAGAGAATTCTACTAGCAGAAAGAGGACCTCCCGATTCTCCAAGCATCATTACATGTTGCTCAAGTTCACACATAAGGCACCAATCTTTCCCAGAACCTATTGCGAAAGATTAACATTATCTTTGTCAGAAGTAGTAAACTAAATCTGCAAAAGTTTATGCTACGGGATTAGTTGGGAAAAAGCATTACATGATCTTGAATGTGACCGTCCAAGCAAATAAGCAACGAGTGGTTTTGTACATGTTAAAGACTGCAAGACAGCGTTCGCATAGCAACTGGAGAAGAAAGATGGTAGTAAATTAAAAAGCATATATTAAGGACATTTATACAATATGGATTTTCCTACTATAAAAGAAAGCCTCAATTTTGCAGTTACACAGATTGAAAATAAGTAATTGAGAAAATACCTGTTTCCACAATTGACAAGGCCCCTAGGTGATAAGTCAAACACTTCACACTGAAAGAATTTAAGAAATTCCTCGTATGGAAAAAGCATCTGAAACATAAGAGTTATTGACTCAGAAAAGTAGGAAACTAAAGATACAAAATTAGATTAGTAAAGAGACAATAACATCACCAGGGAACTAACTTTCAGGTTCTTATGTCGATCATCATGCTTAGTGGAATTTCTTAAACCCATCATCTTCATTATTCCCATGGTTGAAGAGATGCCATTGCTTTCTTCAGCAATGCCAGTATCCTTAGACCTAACAGTCTCTGGATTATAGATACAAACATGAGACTCTGCAAAAGAATTCTTATGTCAAAGCAAAATCTCAGAGACACTCACTTGATACTGCAGAGACTTGCCCCTTCTTACTTGTCTCTGTGCATGATTGTTCTCCAGATTTTTTAACACCTGATTTGGGCAGTGGAGCAGTTCTGGTCCCTGTTCAATTCAATCCACATTAGAAGATGCAAATCTCAAACTGAATAAGCCTCAACTAGACTAACTTTTATTAGCTTGTGATATTAGCCCTCACCGTTAGCAGGGAAATGTGTGTTTGGACAACCAAAAGAGCTTCTTGCTCCCAAATTTTTTTCGTGTTCCTGACTTTCCTGCATACCACTTACAAAAGGTTGTCCATTCGTTTGCACACAAGAGTTGTCAACAGAATTCCTTCTAGGATTTGTTTCCACACCATAGCTGTTGCTTCTCGACTGCAAGCAAAATCAACAGGTCTAATATTCAAGCACTGTGTTGACTTTTAGCAAGAAAGCATAACTGTTCTGGCTTCTGTGAATTAATACAGGGAGATAAGATGTTCAAGAACAGTTAACCTTATGTTTAGTGTGACCCTTCTTGTTATCGCCACCAGCACAAGTAGCTTCACCACGAGAAATTTCTTCAGAGGAATCAAACATGATACCACTGTCTCTTCCAGATGATTCTCGGTTGGACTTGGAAGAATTTTGTTTTCCTACGCTTTTCCTCCCTTGTGTGTTGACTTGTGGCGTAATATCAATCTGAGAGATACCCAAGCTTGCAAATTCCAAAGAGCTTTTTGTAGTTTTTCCCTTAGCTGCATGTGTACTATTGTTACTATACGTTGTAGAATCCATGCCGTGGTCATGCAAAACAGAATCTTTCTCAAAGGAAACCCTCTCAGATGAAGGAGAACAATTCTCCATCGGAACACATTCATCTTTATGAGCTAACCTCCAGTGAATTATTTGGCACTTCCCAGAGCTACAAGCATAAAAAAAAAAAAAGACATTCATGGGTTAAAATGTCATTTAAAAAGCTCAAAGAGATAGAAAGAAAATCCAAGAAATATATCTGAAATCAAAACGATGTGGAAACATACCAGTATCGAACAGATTTGCATCTCGAGCAACGTGTCTTAGCAGGACCAAAACACCTTGCACAGACATGTAACTCATTATTATTGAAAGGAGCCATAACTGGGACCTCACATGTAGCAGCCACGGAATCAGATCTATCCTCAGCTACAGTCCCACTAACAGCAGCCACAAACTCAGCTCTTACAACACCAGTTGCAGCAGAAACAATCTTGGTCTTGGTTCTTAGAGCCCTATTCTCAGTAGCCACAGACTCAAATCTTACAGGCCTATTTGCATTAACCGTGGTCTCAGCTCTTAAAGCTTCTTCAGCTGCCATATGAGCCAGCAAGTTAGCCCTTCCTCTTTTGTCAGAAATGTCACTCCATTTTCCTAATAAAACGTAAACAACCACGGGAAGTACTACTAAAACCAGGAACAGTATTGGTATATCAGCTCCCCTTGGTTCAAGCATGTCCCCAGACACGCATTCATGACCCGATCTACACCTTGCTTGTCTCCTAAAACTACATAAACTCAAATAACAAAAAAAATCCTAGAATGAAAATCTATTTCCACATTTAGGTTGTGAGGCTACTGAGTTACTCGGAAGTTGGCTAGCACTGCATTTAAAAACATGAATAGAATGAGGTCAGTTCCAATAGAATGGAGTCCAAGTTCATATATTTTTACAAAAGCGACAAGAAATAACCTCTAATCTCTCAAATCCAACAAACCCCCAAATCAAAGTAAAGGATCTCACTGAAGAACCAAGGTCTGCTAAAATCCCCGATTCAAAGTAAAGTAGTCAGAGATGAGTCCAAAAAATCCTAAATTTTCAGGCATAAACCAAATCCTTTTTTCGAAGAACTTGTGCTTAACACTCGCGATCCGAATGAAAAAAAAAACCCCAAATCCGTACAGACCCTAGCACATTATTCTACAAAGCAGCTAAAAAAATTACTCTCCTAAAAACTTCTTTAACCGTAAAATCTGAGGTTGGTGAAATCCTCCATTGCTCTCGAATCTAAGATTCCAGCACCCACAAACCCTTACAGAGTAGTATGAACAACGATTAAAACTGAGACACAGTACAAAGAAAAAGGAAAGATTCGAGCTTTAAGAAGAATTTGGGGGCATACCTTATTTAGCGAGATGAATGCAAACGAAAGGAAATAAAAAAACCCTAATTTCGGGCTTATCTTTTTGCTTCTCGTCTTCTTGAGCTCGGAAAAAGATGCTTTGATTCCTCGAATGGGTAAGACACAAACAGTCTCTTTGTCTCTCTCTCTCTCTCTTTCTAAAACACTTTCTCTCTCCTCGTCCCTGTTGTTTATGCTCTTCGTTTTCACACTCTTCGCGTACTCTGTCTCTCTCCGTCCTTCAGGATGCTATTAAAATAATAACCAAATTTATAAAAGGAAACAATTAATATAATTTAATACTGTATAGGCTAATTTGGTTTATAACCAAAATATAGATAGACAATCAATTTTGCCGGAATACTATAGTAGGTTTTATTTATCACACGCAATTACGAGACATTTGATCAAATTATTGTGCAGGTGTTATTATTTCCATTAAAATCCAAAATTACAGAATGGAAATCTATTACATCTCCATAAATTAGTCTTTCATTGTCCTAAAATACAGGTTACATTAAATTTGCTAGTATGTTTACCTTAATTGACAGAAATATGAAAGTTTTCAAAAGTTTGAAAATGACTGTTAACTTTGTTTTAGATAAAGAAAAGAACTGTTGACAAAATCTTAAACTATATCCGACAGTAATAATTACTTTTACTTGTTCGGACATTAAGACATTAAACAGATATTAAAAAAAAAGATCTTAAGCAACTTAGCAACTATATATCAAAAAGGTAATAACAAATCTGATATATTGTCAAATAAAAAACGAATAATAATATACATTTTCTTAAATAGTAGAAATATTATATTATTATGTATTTTAAAATTTTACTCAACGGTAAAAAATCTCATACAAATTATTGAAATCGCTTCTATTTCTAATTTAAACTGAAAATTGTTCACTCCTACCCACAAAAATAAAATAAAAACTATTGTAACAAAATCAGAAAAACTCAAACGTCAATTTTAATATATGATATGGTAAATTTAACGTAAGAGTAAATTTTGATAATAAAATTACTTGTTTATTTTCTATTTAAAATAATGATGTGTTATTTAAATTCTTTATTTATTATATACTTTAATTCATCATTTTCATAAATATAAAAACCATTTTAGTAAACTATAAATATACTAATTATCATATATAACACAATATATGGTTATATTGGATTTGATATTATTTTATTCGAGAAATCGAATCCAAGTACGAACAATACATATTTTAATCTATATGTTTAAATTTGCTTAAATCGAAAAAATCACAACAGATTTTATATTACTATTTTGTATTCATATATATATGTATATACATATATCAAGTCAAATATTATATTTTACTGCTATGTTTTATTTATAGTTTGTTTTAGTGAAAAATATAAATCGAGTAAACTAGATTAATTGTCATACATATGCCAGACATAAGTTTATTGTAATATGCATATCTTATGCATGCATCTATCTTTCCATAATTCTTTATTATGTAACTGCAATATATTGAAACATAATAGTTGTAGTTGCATTATGTTATATGTTTAATTTTGCATTCTTTATCAAAAAATATATTGTTTATTGAAAAAAATTATCGTTCTGCATTTTCAAAACATTCTTCTCATTTACTCTTATTATTTTAATTTATTTGTAGTTTAAAGATTTATCACACTAATTAAAAAATAATGAATTTGTCTTTTTAACTCTCATTAATATATTAAAAATTATTATTATTGGTTATTATATTAAATTAATAAGAATAATAATAGAAATTTTGTTTAAAAATGGAAAACAACTCTTATAATAAAATAAATTTTAAATTCTAAGACTACATTTAATATGAAACAAATGGAATAATATATAAGATAGTCTTTTATTGTCTAGGAATATATGTAATATTAAATTTGTAGTATGTTTACCTTAATACCTTTTGACAGGACTAGAAAATGTTTGAAAAGTTTGAAAATGACTGTTGACAAAACCATATCCGAGGGTAATAAATTAAATCTTATTTTTTTCTTACATTAAAACGTCACATATTAATATCAGAAAAAATAAACGTAAAGAATTATATACATTTGCAAACAGAAAAATAAAACTATTGTCAAATCAAAACTGAATAATAAAATATTTAATATGGTTTCTACTATTATTAGGTATTTAAAATTTTTACCCAAACTTTTTTACTAGCTAGTTGATAAAAGAGAAAAATCAGTCAAGCTCGTCCACGAACGTGGCATGATCTCGTAACAGTCATCCGTCACGTGGCATTTAGCCATTTGTTCTAAACTTGTCAGAAAGGATGGGTCCCACCTTTTGTACCATTCATCTCAAAAGGTGATATGAGTCTCACATCTCGAATCCAGACCGTTGGATTATTCTATAGACGACTTTCAATAAAACCTTAGGTGGGCCCGTGTTTTAGTTTTAGGGTTGTACTTGTACTGTCACTCTTTCAGTTGCAGTGAATAATGCTGCACGAGTTTTAACTACGACTATATTACTATTTATAAATCACTCCAAAACTACTACATAATTAAATTAAAGACACTGAAGTTTTATTGTCAATCTTCACTCTTTAGGACTTTGACTTTGAGAGACGATCCTGCTTCAATGGAAGCTCACATGCAAGAGTCGAGATCCAACGATCTAATGCAACAGAGGAGCTACTGGAGATGGAGAAAGCAGGATTTTTTCCCGGAATTCTCATTCCAGAGCTTCTCTTCCTACAAATCAGCTCTCTCCGCCACTTGTCCTCGCCTCGCCGACCGTCTTCTCTCACGTTCCTCCGAGGAGAACGAGCTCGATGCTGGCCGCCGAGAAAGCGAGAACTCTATGCGTCGTTGTCTCACGTGGTGGGATCTTCTCTGGCTTAGCTTTGGTTCTGTAGTCGGGTCTGGTGTGTTTGTGATCACGGGTCAGGAGGCTCGAACTGGAGCGGGTCCTGCCGTTGTTCTCTCATACGCTATCTCTGGTATCTCTGCTTTGCTCTCAGTTCTCTGCTATGCTGAATTTGGAGTTGAAATTCCTGTCGCTGGAGGCTCTTTCTCTTATCTTAGGGTTGAATTGGGGGATTTTATAGCGTTTATTGCTGGTGGGAATATTCTGCTTGAGGCTATTGTTGGTGCTGCTGGATTAGGGAGATCATGGTCTTCGTATCTAGCTAGTTTGGTCAAGAACGATTCTGATTTTTTCAGGATTAAAGTCGATTCTTTTGCTAAAGGGTTTGATCTTCTGGATCCTGTTGCTGTGGCAGTGCTTTTAGTTGCTAATGGCATTGCCATGAGTGGAACAAAGAGGACTTCTTGGTTGAATTTGATTGCTTCCGTTGTCACTGTTTGTGTTATTGTGTTTATCGTCGTTGTGGGGTTTACTCATTCTAAAAGCTCCAATTTGGTTCCTTTTTTCCCTTACGGAGCGAAAGGTGTGGTACAATCAGCTGCAGTTGTGTACTGGTCATACACTGGGTTTGATATGGTGGCAAACATGGCTGAAGAAACCGAGAAACCATCGAGAGATATACCAATTGGTTTAGTTGGTTCGATGTCTATGATCACTGTGGTTTACTGTTTGATGGCTTTGGCGTTGACTATGATGGTCAAATACACTGAAATTGATGCCAATGCTGCTTATTCTGTTGCTTTTGCTCAGATTGGGATGAAATGGGCTAAGTACTTGGTTGGTATATGTGCTTTAAAGGGCATGACCACAAGCCTGCTTGTTGGATCTCTAGGTCAAGCTCGGTACACAACTCAGATTGCTCGGTCTCATATGATTCCTCCATGGTTTGCTTTGATTCATCCGAAAACAGGAACTCCTGTTAATGCTACTCTACTTGTAACCATACTCAGCGCAATAATCTCCTTTTTCACCAGCTTAGATGTTCTATCAAGCGTTTTCTCCTTTGCCACCCTCTTCATTTTCATGCTCGTGGCAGTAGCATTGCTCGTGAGACGTTACTACGTGAAGGATGTTACTCCTGAGACCGGTTTATTAAAGTTTCTTGGTTTTCTGTTTCTGATCATTGCTTCTTCCATTGGAGTATCAGCGTTTTGGAATGCAGGCGTTAGAAACTGGATCCCGTATGCAGTGACTGGAGTTATTTGGTTTATAGGCACTTTGGGATTGGCATTGCTGCCGAAGCACCGTGTTCCTAAGGTTTGGGGAGTCCCGCTAGTTCCGTGGTTGCCATCGTTTTCAATTGCTATGAATCTTTTCCTTATTGGATCACTCGGTTATGTAGCATTCTTGAGATTCATTATCTGTACCATGGTGATGCTTTTGTACTACCTATTCGTTGGTCTTCATGCAACTTATGATGTAGCTCATCAACCACCCCAGGAAGCAAAGTTTGAGGGAGTGAGATAGTAGAATCGATGAAGACAATACTTCACTATGGTTGGTAAATTGTATAAATTCCCATGTTTTCTTTTGTAATTTCAGTATTCTCGTATTTAAAGGTACAATAATACTGATAGTTCCAGATCCAGTTTTTTGGTGTTTTCTCATTCTTTTCATTGTTCAATGTTGAAGCTTGTTGTATTGTGTTACATTTTTGGTGTACTGTGTTACTATGTACAGTATCTATCTATCTTGGAATTAAATAATGTCTTCTCACAGCTTCATTTAGTAGCCCTTTTGTGATAATCATGATCAAATTCATCATATGGCAAATCACACAATTTATTGGTAGAAAAAAAAATAGGGAGATCCCCTCTATAATGCTGCTTATGCCGTCTTTCCACCCAGACTTTCAAACTCTTGATTTTTCATCATATTGCTTCATATTTACCCTCGTACTATTTTTCTCTGTCTAATTGTATTGTACCTACAAGTCTAATCAACCTAAATTACGTTTAAATTTACTAAATCGCGTTTAGAAAACAGTGATTGCCCGTTAACCTGACCCAAAATCCATAGATCCATTTACCCAATTCCAATAAGCCAACTAAACCCAAATCTAATTAAACCCAAAATTCAAATTAAATCCAAATCAAATCAATTAAACCCAATTAACCCAATTTATTATATCCCCAAATTTGGGGATTTAGGGTTTATTGTTTGTTGTTCTTCGCGACAAAGAAAGAAAACAGAGAGAGCTCGAGATAGTTTGTGGTGTGGTGCTTCTATTTCGTGCACAAAGAGAGGGAGAGAGCTTCAGAGATTTGGCGAATAAGGGTTTGTGGTACTTGTTCCCTTTGGGGAGAGAGAAATAGACAGGGAGAGAGCTTCAGAGAGTTCGGGAATTAGAGTTTGAGGTTCTTATCTTCTTTCGCGAGAGTTTGAAGAGAGAAAGTGAGAGTTTGCGAGAGAGAAATTGACAGAGAGAGAGCTTCTCTTCTTTCGGAACACATAGAGAGCTTCAGAGATCTACACAGAGACATCTCGATGGAGAGAGAGAAACCGCATACAGCTTCAGAGGGAGACGTAGCCATTGTTCTGAGGTAAGAGAGTCGTGAAG
>VBRH01000774.1:36880-54504 GCA_014578085.1 Cardamine resedifolia | reverse complement strand
TTTTTTGCTTTTCCTCCTATAGTTTCGTTTTCTGCTGGGTTTTTAGGTTTCTATCGATCTCAAAAGTTAACCGTTTGCTAAACCCTACTTGTTTCCGTTCTATTGTAGAGAATCCAACCCAGATTTGTCTGGATTTAATCGGAATTAGTCGGGATCTATTTGCTGCATCGAGTTTATCGCTAACAAACCCTAATTTTGGAGTCTGTAGTTCTAAGTACGGAGGAGGTATTTTCTGATTGTTTTTGCTGTCGTTGTTGTTCTTTTTCAGGTTTAGAGAGTTGAAAATCTTGATTTAGGTTACGAGCATCTGTGTCTTGCCATGAAATCTCTTAGAGACCTTTTACCTGCAGCCAAATCAGCCACTACGACGTTTTATGATCATTCTAATGATCCATGGTTCAAAAACCGTTTCACTGAATCCGAAGCCGAGAAATCATCCACTGTCACCTTTAAACTAGTGCCTGTTTACCTGAAACGGCAAGGTTTTCGTCCCAAGAATCCTGAGGATTTTGGAGATGGTGGTGCTTTCCCTGAGATTCATCTTGCTCAGTATCCTCTTGGTATGGGTAGGAATAAGTCTAATAAACCTGGTTCCAAGACTTTACCTGTTACTGTGGATGCTCAGGGAAACGTTGTCTTTGACGCCATTGTGAGGCAGAATGAGAACTCGAAAAAGATTGTTTACTCTCAACATAAGGATATTATTCCAAAGATACTGAAAAACGAGGGAGATTTGGATGCAGTGGTTGATGAAGAGGAGGAATTGCAGAAGGAGATACAAGAGACTGCTGAAGAAACGAAAGCTGCCATTGAGAAGATTGTGAATGTGAGACTGAGTGCCGCGCAGCCTAACAATATACCGAGGCAATCGGGTGATTCAAAGTACATTAAATATAAGCCATCACAGCAATCTGCAGCGTTCAATTCAGGTGCTAAAGAGAGGATTATTAGGATGGTGGAGATGCCTGTAGATCCACTTGATCCACCAAAGTTCAAGCACAAGAGAGTCCCAAAGGCTTCTGGTTCTCCGCCTGTTCCGGTCATGCATTCGCCGCCCAGACCTGTTACCGTCAAGGACCAGCAAGACTGGAAAATCCCTCCTTGTATCTCCAACTGGAAGAATCCGAAAGGTTATACAATCCCTCTTGATAAACGTCTTGCTGCTGATGGAAGAGGCCTACAAGATGTTCAGATCAATGATAACTTTGCCAAGTTATCAGAGGCGCTCTATGTAGCCGAGCAGAAAGCTAGAGAGGCTGTTTCAATGCGTTCAAAGGTACAAAAAGAGATGCAGATGAAGGAGAAGGAAAGGAAAGAGCAGGAATTGAGAGCTCTTGCCCAAAAAGCTCGTTCTGAAAGAACTGGTGTGGCTCCTAGTATGCCTGTCTCATCTGACAGGGGTAGGAGTGAAAGTGTTGACCCAAGAGGTGACTATGACAACTATGACCGTGAGAGAGAAAGGGAAAGAGAGAGGGAAGGGCCAAAAGAGACTAGAGAGGAAAGGGAAGAACGGATTCAGAGAGAGAAGATACGAGAAGAGCGTCGCAGGGAAAGAGAGAGGGAGAGAAGGTTGGAAGCTAAAGATGCTGCCATGGGGAAGAAGAGCAAGATCACTAGAGACAGAGACCGTGATATCAGTGAGAAAGTTGCTCTTGGAATGGCATCTACTGGAGGAAAAGGCGGTGAAGTTATGTATGATCAACGGTTGTTTAACCAGGAGAAAGGAATGGACTCTGGTTTCGCCACTGATGACCAATACAACGTATATGACAAAGGCTTGTTCACTGCACAACCAACTCTTTCAACACTGTACAAGCCAAAGAAGGATACAGATGAAGAAATGTATGGAAACGCAGATGAGCAGCTCGATAAGATCAAGAACACCGAAAGGTTTAAACCAGACAAAGCCTTCACTGGTGCTTCTGAGAGGGCAGGTAAGAGAGAAAGACCTGTTGAGTTTGAGAAGGAAGAGGAGAAAGATCCTTTCGGTCTTGACCGGTGGGTGCATGATTTGAAGAAAGGTAAGAAACCTTTGGACAAAATC
Source organism: Cardamine resedifolia (assembly GCA_014578085.1). NCBI lineage: Eukaryota > Viridiplantae > Streptophyta > Magnoliopsida > Brassicales > Brassicaceae > Cardamine > Cardamine resedifolia. The sequence goes on along the minus strand of VBRH01000774.1, from coordinate 52,460 downwards.
GGGTCTGGGGGAACCATGAGAGCAAGTGGCGGGGGCGGTAGCTCTTCAAGGGATGACAATGGTGGTTCTGGTCGAACCAAGATCAATTTCGAACGTGGTGGCCGTTAAAAGTCTGAAGACAATAATGAAAAGCCCAGAAACTGATGTTTGATTCAAATATAAATGGATCTATGGAAACAGTTTACTTTTGATTCAATATTATGTTGTTGCGAGTCTCTGAAATACAATCTTTCAACTTGTTATATAAGATCTTTGAGAACAGTTTAAGCTTATTTTGATTTCTTTTTAATGTAGTAAACTCGTGTATTTGAGTTTTGTTTGAATGTGTTACGAGTTATGCTATTTTTTAAGACGAGGACATAAACCCAAAGACACACATATGTTCTTCTTCTCTGGTCTCGTCTCTAAGCTTCATGGTATTAAGAGAAGAAATCACTTAACAATCTTTCACCGTTTGAATCATTTCGTCACTATCTCATCTTCTTCGATTACGTCTCTATCACCTGAAGATCGAAACAAACTCTTAGCTACTCTGTTATCAAACTGCAGCAGCCTCACTCGTGTTCGTCGGATCCATGGTGATATCTTCCGTTCTGGCATCCTCGATCAATATCAGATCCCTTTCTTATGGAACAACATCATGCGATCCTACATACGCCATGATTCTCCTCTCGATGCAATTCATGTGTATCTGGGTATGGTGAGATCTAATGTATTGCCGGATCGATATACTCTTCCGATAATAATCAAAGCCGCTGCTCAAATTCATGACTTTCCGATGGGAAAGCAGCTTCATTCCGTTGCCGTGAAGTTAGGTTTCGTCAGAGACGAGTTTTGCGAGAGTGGGTTCGTGACGTTGTATTGTAAGGCAGGGGAATTCGAGAATGCACGTAAGGTGTTCGATGAAAATCCTGAAAGAAAGTTAGGGTCTTGGAACGCCATTATCGGAGGGTTGAATCACGCAGCACGAGCTGACGAGGCTGTGGAAATGTTCATGGAGATGAAAAGGAGTGGAATTGAGCCGGATGATTACACCATGGTGAGTGTGACTTCAGCTTGCGGAGGATTAGGTGACTTAAGCTTAGCTCTTCAGTTGCACAAATGCGTTCTACAAGCTAAGCAAGAAGATAAATCTGATATCATGATGATGAATTCGCTCATCGACTTGTATGGAAAATGTGGGTGTATGGAGTTAGCGAGTCAAGTGTTCGATGAAATGCCACAGAGAAACGTTGTCTCATGGACAGCCATGATCACGGGTTCCGCAGCTCACGGGAATACATTTGAGGCGTTGGAATGCTTCCGTCAGATGAGAGATTCCGGTGTCAGACCAAACAAGATCACATTCGTGGGAGTCCTCAGTGCTTGTGTCCACGGAGGTCTTGTGGAGGAAGGAAAAGCGTATTTCGCAATGATGAAGTCAGAATTCGAATTAGAACCAGGTTTATCACACTACGGATGCATTGTTGATCTGCTGAGCCGAGACGGGCAGCTTAAGGAGGCTAAGAAAGTGGTGGAAGGGATGCCGATGAAGCCTAACGTGATGGTTTGGGGTTGTTTGATGGGTGGGTGTGAGAAGTTTGGGGATGTTGAGATGGCTGAGTGGGTGACTCCACACATGGTTGAGCTAGAGCCGTGGAACGATGGGGTTTATGTGGTCTTGGCTAATGTGTATGCATTCAGAGGGATGTGGAAAGATGTTGAGAGAGTTAGGAAGATGATGAAGGAGAAGAGCCTTGCTAAGATTCCTGCCTTTAGCTATCCTACGACTACGTTTTGAAAGTTCTGCTTTTGAAACTTGTTTTACTTCATATTCGATCAATGCAACACCATTATTATTTTAAAAATTTCTTAATAAAGAGAAGATCAAAGATAATATGGTAAAAGCAACCAAATGAATTAGATGATCTTCATATCATTTCAGCTTTGGTAAATTAAGGACTCAAATAACGAACTTGGGCAAGTTTTCTAGTCATGTCAGAGGGGGTTTAAATCTCGATATAAACTAATGAATTGCAAGAAACAAATCATAGCCAATCTAATTACCAAGCAAGTCATGTTAAAATTAACTCAATCAAAAGTTCAAACACACAAAAAATAAGTAAATGATATCCATTTGTTTGGATCGATGAGAACAATAATCAAAATCCAAACTTGAAGAAACTAATATAGAGAAAAGAACGAAGTAAAATCAAATTTCAAAGCAAAAAATTTACAAACAAACACGGTAAGCTCCACAAGCTTTTAGCCCGTCTTAACTTCCATAGCTGTAAGTTTAAAACAACACATGAAAATTTTCAAAAAAAAAAAAAAAAAGTTTAAAACAACAAGGCTTCTAATATACTATTTTTCAATTTAAATTTTCAATAAATACTTAAAAATTGGTACGAAATCGTACGACTTATTAAACTTTAATGATACCCCACATCAAAATTTCAAAAAAAATAAAAAAAATGATAGTAACGAAATTTTCAAATTCCAAGTGACTAAATTGCATCCAAATCAAAATGTTGTAAATCCTTGGATTATTAGCTAGTAGCTGCCGTCATTGGGATTATTATACTTCTCTTAGGGATTCAATCGTCATGATAACATTTAATCATCTTGAGTAATATGTATTATATTCACATATGCGTGTGGCATCGTCGTATAAGACAAACCTATAAAAAGTTATAATATGGATTACCTTCAATGGGTTTGAATGAACAAAATTGATTACGAGATAATCTTGGTTCCAAATATGTGACAACGAGTTTGATCGATAGTAGACCCATTTTAATCAACATTATATTATATCCTATGACGTGTATATTATCTACTTTGATAATTCAATAGACACAAATAAAGTATTGAAGATATTATATTAATCTCGTGAGGCTCTGCATTTGACTTTTCTATTGGCATTGTGATTACCAAAGACAGAGGATCGGTCCAAACCAAGGTAAAATAATATTAATTTTATTTAAGTTGAATAATATGGAAATCTACAATATCTAGACTCGTAATCAATTATTTCAGATTTTTTTTTAACCAAATATTTTATGTGTGGTTAGAAATAGAGAATGACTTAACAATGATCATTTATTAATTTATTACTTAGTTAACACATTCTAAAACAAATTAATTAAAATGAAAAAATATTAAATAAAAAATCATACTAGAATTCTTTCTCCATTTCAGCAATTACATAGTTTTAAACAAAACGAAATAACCACATTTCAACGTCAAGCCCACATTTTATAACTTTTAAAACCAGTTCCACAACTTTAGCTCTTTAACCTTAAAGCCTCTTATCACAAAAAAAACACCTTAAAGTTTAAATTACAACTACAATTGTAATCAATCAAACATTTTCATCAAGCATGCCTCATATTTTGTTAGGGTGAAAATCTACTTTTCAATAAATAGGGAAAAACTATGATTTTCCATTCAATATTTAAATTTAAATTTAAATATGCAATCCCCTAATCATCCTTTTAATTCAAAAAACTATACTAATAATTCATTTAAGTGTTGAGACTAGACTCTACTATTTGTCAGAAGATATATGATTGCTTTTTTTGGGTAAATTAACCAAATTAATTTAAAGGTGAGTTAAGCTTTGACGAAATAAATCGCTTTAAACTTTCTATCATGGCATTCTCATAAAATCTTCTTCTTCTGTTTTCATTTATTTAGAAAGTTAACTTAACTAAACTCATTACGGTGCCGTTTTCTAAAACTGTAGCTAAAAAGAATATCACCAAACCAAAGAAACTTGTAATTTTTTTGTCACCATTTACATTTCAAAATACAGCCTTCATCTTTTCAAACAACGAAATAATGATGTAAGTTTCCGTTCATGTTAACTACATTTAATTAAACAAAATTCAGTTTTGATGATTTCTTATAAACAATCAAGACTTGCATAAAATTGTATTTAGATTGAAATTTTATCTAATACATCCACGCATTTATTATCTCAAGCATCGACTATGCGCCGATGTGGTACAAGTGGGAAAATGACATGAAACGACTTTTTCCACCGTTTATTATGATATATGATATGAAAAGCAAAAATTGTTGTGGAAATTTCGAAGAAAATAAGAGAGATTAAAAAAAAAAAAGTCACGACTCAACAAAAAGATAAAGCTTTTAACAACCAACATTTTAAAAGAGAACGAATACTAAACTGTTCATATAATAATGCAAATAAGAATGGATAAGATTGTGACACACGTCACACACTTATATACAGACATACAGACTCAATTGTATTTGTAAGTCATTTCTTGCTCTCAACTTTTCCAAAAAAACAATAAAAAAAAAGAATCTGAAGAGAGAAAGCTGAGAATATTTACGATGGGGAGTTTGGGAGAAGAAGATTTAGAGAAGCTTGTTCTCGATTATATTGAATCATCTCCGATCACCGTCTCCGATCATATGGAGAAGTCTTCCACGGCTTTTATCACTCTTCAGGTATCTATCTATTTTAATCAATGCATTTTTCTCTTCTCTTTTTTTATGGATTAAAAAATTAAATCTTAGATACATAAATATATTTACAGGAGATTCTTGGGACAAAAGGGGAAGAGGAGAAGAATATGGAAGAGAAGATAAATTCGTTTATCATGAGAAAAGGACTTTCATACGAAGGAGACGATGAGAAGAGTGAGGTGATGAAAAAGATTGTCTCTAAGCTCAGATCTTACGGCTACGATGCTTCCCTCTCTAAAACCTCATGGGACTCTTCTTTTGATCATCGTGAAGGTAAATAATAAATTATTAACACATTTGAGAAAATAAATATTTAGAAATATTCATTTGATTACTCTTTTGTAAAGTTGAAGACCTTTTCCTTAGTAATGGTTGATAGATATTGAGAAAGTCAAGATTTTAATTTGTGGGTTTTATTTGGAAATGTAACAGGGTGTAGAGTGTTTAGGTGCACGAGGAAGTACGAGTACATTGACGTAATGGTGACAAGTGATCGCGACGGTGATGACATAAGCAAAGTGAAACGTGTGATAATTGATCTTGATTTCAAATCTCAGTTTGAGCTAGCGAAACAGACAAAAGCTTACGAAGACATGACTGAGATGCTTCCAACAGTGTTCGTGGCGGCTGAGGAGAGACTCAGAAGAGTTGTTTCGTTGGTTTGTGGTGAGATGAAAAAGTCGATGAAGAAAGAAGGAATGTCTAGGCCGCCATGGAGGACGTCGACATACATGCAAGCTAAGTGGTTGCCTGGGAATCGTCGAAGAGTCTCTGGTTGTAAGAGAGGGTCTTGGTCTTGGTCTGTGTTTGGTGATGATGCTGATGGTAATCAAGGAGGAGGTCAAGCTGGGACAATGAGTGGTAATGGTTCGAAGACTACGTGTTGTTTTCCTATTTTCTGAGAGGAATGCGCAGCGTTTTTTGTTTTGTTTATCAATTTCTTAAAAAGTTAAAAAAAAAAAAAAATCGGAGTTGTTTTTTTGTTTGTTGGTTCGTATGATTATTCCTTTTTCTGGGGGGTGTTCTGGAGATTTTTGAATTGCCAACAAAAAAAAAAGTGGGGCTTATTGAAACAGGTTTTTTCTGATGCCTATGTATTTGCATCTTCTACTTGTATCGATGGCCGATGTATTATGAATATAATAATATAAAGTGTATGTTTTTTCTCGTGATAAAAAAGTGTCCATTTTAGTATCTAATCTAATATCTTTTCTGGTTGAAGATATATTTGGGTTTGATGAGTTAAAACGATGAATTCAATTTTAATTATTCGGTTTAGAAAAACCTTTTAGTTGTAGACTTTATGTTCAGATAAAATCAAAAAAATGCTCAACGCCACAACCCTCCAGCACTGACTTTTCATCAAGTTCGGAGGATAAATGTTCCCTTTAGCATGAATTACATTTGCATTAATTGTTGAAAAAGTAGCCACTTGGTAGTTTTTTCCGATATCTACATCAGAATCATATGATAAGAACGATGAGGTGTTTAAAAATTCAGATGACAAAAATGTATGAAACTGTAATTAATTAATAACCATCCATCACTCTCAATCATATTTTGATAAGAAAGTACTAATAAAATCTCCTTTTTTTGTCTTATCTATTCCGTCACGCTTTATTCTTTGGAGTCAGATTAGCAGATAACTAATTAAAAGTCAGATGACTAATTAACTAGAAGTATGAGATTATGCATTGTTTAATAATGAAAATTAAATACGTCATCGAAATGAATAATAATAATTTAAGCGATCTGACAATTTGTCAAATTTAGATGAAGTGAGAGAGAGGAAGAAGAAGCGGAGAAGGATCTAGTAACTAATAAATAAAATTTGATATGAAATGGACAGTGAAAGACTGCTTAGGAAGCAAGCAAAAAAAGAGAAGGATGAAGAAATCGTCTCGAGCTCCTCAATTCTTTTTAACTCTTTTTATTACTGATATGACATTTTAATAAAATATAGTGTAACCAAACCACCCCAAGACGAATATTTCTCGAAGATAGAAACCGTGGGAAGTCGACTTCGAAATTTTAATCCCACAGAACCCAACTTGTTGGGTCTAAATCGCTAAATGCATATATAGAATCGTTTGGTTAATAGTATGTATTTGGATGTAAAAATAAGGTTAAGAAACCCATTATCAAAAAAATACAAAAAATAAAAAGGGTTAAGGAAAATATTCGAATGTATTGTATTGTATATGCTCATGGGAAATTCGGGAAATGTGTGTATGTGAAAGGACAAGAAGTAGTAAGAATGCTTCCAGAGATGAGACAGAGAGATGTTGTCAGCTTCACTTACATCATAATATGACAGTTGAGAAATCCAACGGCAGCAGCAGCCGCCGAGCTACACAATGGGATGATACTCAAATAGCTCTATTTTTATGTTTTCTCTTTTCTTATTCTCTTTCCATAATCGGCACTACGTTGACGTCATCTTTTTTATTCATTATTAAAATACCTTTATTATTACTTCATGGTCATGGGAGAGCATTATTCAAATATTCCACATATATATTTTGTTTTCCAAAAATTTTATGAAATTTCTCGACTTTTTTTAGGAAATTGTTTCATCTGATTTACAAAAATTTCCAAAAGATTTCGTACTTAAATCTTTCAGTCCTTTTTTTTTTTTTAATTTTTTTTGAAAATAGTATCCCAGTGTTATTAATCAATTTAGCAAAAAAAGTGACCACAAATTTTGGGGTTGTGCTATTTTCATTGAGGAGCAAAATATCCTCAAGGTACATTTCTTGACTAGCCATAATTTTGTACGAAGAAACGAGATCCAATTAAACTGTACCTACCACGATGAATACACACAAACCTAAAATGCGATCTCTGGGTGACGACTCATGTATACGAAACCAGAATCTTCTTCTTTCATTGTCTCTCCAAAAACGATGATGATAATCTTGTTTGGTTCTTCTTCTATGCTCCATATCATACGGAAGAATCTTTACATAAACTCTTTTGGATCTTCTTCTTCACACCATATGGCTACCTGATCTTGATATCCTTTGTGCTTCTTCCAAGTCCTTGAGAAATCTGACACAATCAATTTTACTTTTTTCAGCCAACCTTTCTTTTATGAAACCAATTTGGATTCTTAATATTAATTCATTCATTGATCACTGTTGTTTCGACTTAAAACTCAATTGGATAGAGGCTCATTTGCACACAGGCATATTACCCGGTTTAATGGAATCACTTGAACGTACCTCTTGGAATTAAGCACTGCAGTGCCGCCTAGAATAAACCGAATCCCGGAGTTGGTGGCATTTTGTAGAGCAACAGAGCGTGATTCCTCGTATGTTGTTCCACCAACCATGAAAATAACCACCTCTTGTGGCCTGTTTAACCAGATATTATTATGCAACTTTTGATTAGTTGACGTAAGTTTTTATGCATAGCAGAAATCCGTAACAGTCAAAGAATTTGAAAAAAACTAGTGGCACATACCGTCCCTGTTGAAAATGATCTCCAACAAATGGGTAGTCCACATCTCGTAATCTCCCTCTGGTTATGCTCTCCATTGTTTGAAACAGAAGAGGCTGATGTTGAGTGTAGACATTCTCAACCCCCTGTAGTTTTTATCAAGTCAGCAACACGACATATTATATATAGGGAGATATTCAATTTTTCTGGAGAGGTATAATCTAAGATACAGACCTTTAGTCCACGAGCCATGTTGCGTGCTATATTCAAAAGATCTCTGTTTCCAAACAGATCACCAGTACGCTTCTCCACACCGGCTTGTTTCAAGAGAAATTGAACTAGCTGCAGTTGCGTGACATTCAGAAAGTTATGGTACAAAAAACATGCAACCGAAGTATATGATTTGAGGGTAACTTTGCCAAGTTATTCAAAAATATAAGTAAAAACTTCAAAAACAGGTTATATCAGAATTACAGATCATTATGCAGTGCAGAAGAATATATTCAAAAGTACAAGAAAGAGATGAAATTTAGATTGAAAGCAAAACAGATGATAGTCTGACTGTACCCCTGGTTTGTACTTGGGAGATCGTGAAGCCAATTTGTTGAACAGTTGCATCAACTGAACAGGGTTTTCTTTCTCATAGCGCAAAGCATACAGCATTACCAAACGTAGCCGATCGATGTCAGACACACTTTCATTGTTTAAGAGATCCGTAACTGCCTGCAAAATAAGCATGGAAAGAGAGTCAGAGCTCCGTGCTTACAGCAGAGTCTGCACAACTTTGCATACTTAGCTATGATGATCATTTATTGATTAAGATTCTGCATGGGACACCAATGTGAGATGTGACAGGTACTGAATGCCAAATTATTCAGTAAGACCTTCTGCAGGTTGCCACTGATAAAACACTTCTCTGTATAGTTATTTTTGATGAATGCAAGATTTTCCCATGGGACAGTGAGTAAATGGAACAGGTAAATATTCACTACCTCATATGCAGCTCCTTGGCCACCATTGCAAGCCAAGTCTTGCTCTGTTTGTGAAACCATCATCAGTTTCCTTGCTTCAACTAGCTTGCTCATTTCAGTAACCAGAGTTACATGCTTTGATACGTTGCCTTGCATCTTTTTGTACTCAGGGTAGTTGTCAACAAATCTGGCCATGTCCTCTGTAAAACAACCGCATTCACAGATTATAATTGCCACTAGCACCAAAAACTGAAGTTTTGAACAAATTTGCAGAGCATGGTTTAAGACAAGCCATATTTTATACCTACTGTCTGGATATTTTGGTTACTCTTTGCCACCTGCTGAAAGTCATCTACCATTCGCTTGATATTCATTCCAATGTCCCCAAAGTTTTCATACATGTTAGATTTAAAGAATGCATCTTGTTCTGATGATAAAACCACCTCCTGCCAGGAAAAGAGAATTATTAGCTGTAAGTTTCTCAACTAATAATAAAAGACGTGTTGGAAAATACTAACAACTTGCTGATCTTTTGGAAGGCTTCCAATGGATTTCAAGTCCACTTTATTATCTTGAAGTCCTATGAGTTCGTGCACCATTGCCTACAGAAAAACCTCTTTAATGAGCAAGTCTTATTCTTACAAAAAAAGGAAGACATCTGGAGGACATCTTATATTAGAGAGTAGCATACCTGATATGTCCACTGATTCAGTAATGGGGTAACCGGGTCATCCCTTCTATCAATTACAAGCAGCAACGGAGAGCTTTCAGTCCGTCTAAAGTCGAATAGAGCACTTTCTTGCTGATACATCAATTTCTGAAACGTAAAAATGCCTTTCAAATGATTACAGGATACAGGAAATTTGCATACTGTTTTATAGCTAAGCTCATGCATGCAAAATATAGGCAGGAAGAAATAACTTTCCAAGAGCTTGTCCAACAACTTCACTTACAGCTGATTCCTGTGCAATCCTTTTTGCAGTATCAGAGGTCCTCTGATATCTGATGACAGGTCTCCGTTTCAATGCCAGAAACACTGCCGCAATTCCATCAACAACCCGATCAGAAAAGCGTTGCAAACCAGCAGGATCGACAACCGCTGGGAGCATATACAGGTGGTTTGATGCCATATTCAATGTGAAATGATATGGATCACCAGCAACAAAGTCTGCATAATACTCCTACAACATAAAAACCAAAAAGACTGTCAAACAAGCCACTACTACGTTGGAGGAAGAAGCCAGCAAAAGCAGAATTCTAAAAAATCACCTGAACTTGCTGTACAACCTCTTGCTCATCCGAATCAGCCAAAATATGAATCTGAGTGTCCTTTAACAGATTTGAGAAAACTGAAAGATGAATTAGGAAAAAAAAAAAAAAATTCAAAATACGTAATATTGTCACTGAACAATGATAAATTCGAAATACTTAAAAGACGAAAGACCGTACATAAATGGTATTCTCCAAATCTAGGATTCCCGAGCTGGTAACGTAGTTTCTGAATATTCTCTGAAGTTGGACGGATGAAATAAACAGCTTTCAGATGCGACATCGATTCTTTTGACACAGAGATTGAATCAATCATCTCCACAAGAAACACTTCTTTCTGAAGCAACTCTGATTGCGAATACACAATGCTTACATTGCTAACCTACAATTCACAAGAAATCAAAATCATCTACTCACGAGGTTATGCCTAATTTTATTCCGGCTCCAAGGGAAATTAAGAATCACGATTCCAGATACACAAATTAGAGAAGACTAGTAATCGAAAGCGAAGAAGAAGACGAGATCGGATTACCGTTTCGGAATCGAGTATGAGAACCTTCATGCCGGAGATGTCCTGAAGCATCCGGTTGATGTAATCACGCACAGATGTTACCAGCACCATCGTTTCACCGGAAATTTAGCTACGATTACCACGTTTGATCAGATCTACGGAGACTAGTCTCGTTGATGATTCAGTTATTGCTGCTGACAATGACGCTCGCGAATTGGTTCGCGTTCACTTTCAGATCTTCCCTTCCTTAATCGAGAAATGAAGGTCTCGACAACTCTCAAACGAAGAAATAAAGTTTTTGCAAAACAAACCCTGTTTTATTGGATATTCCTTTTTAGTAACACTGTCTAACATGATTTTGATTTATTGAACCCAATTTTCCAAACAACGAAACAAACGGCGGTTAGCACTAACCGGTGACGTAGTTAACAGCGTTTACCTTTCTCGCCGCGACAACGTTATTTGGTGTCTGTTAAAAATTAACATGGTTCACGACGTTTAGATAATCCAGAAATTAGATCAGGGTTCAAAATAAAAAATACATAATAGGTAAGGGTTTGTTTCGCAAAATAACCAAATTCAAAACTCACGGTTTCATTCATTTTGCTAATACGCATCGTTTTGTCCCGAGCCTTCTTCCAAAATCAAATTATCTTTCTCCTTCCAAAATCCCTAAAATGTCTCCTCTCTGCTCCATCATGCGATTATGATGAAACCGACCCTAATCTTACGGAGAGAATGATTCCTTCCTCAAGTGCCATGGAGTCAAGACATCGACTCTCCTTTTCCAAGTTAGTTTTCTTCTACTTCTTCTTCTTCTTCATCATCATCATTAGTTTCTCGAGTTTGATACCGATACTATAGTGAACTTAGCTTCACACACTTAGTTGACTTTTTGAAATCAGATCTTCGATCTTCGATCTTGTTACCAGGAATGTGTTTCAAAATGCTCATTATAGAGATCTGTGTTCATCTATCTGTTGGATTGACATATATAATCAATCACTCCTCCATTTTTGTTTTGTTTTGTATAGTGATAAGACGAGCAGGAGAAGATTCCAAAGAATTGAAAAGGGTGTCAAGTTCTCTACTCTGAAGCTTGTGTTGATTTGTATAATGCTTGGAGCTCTGTTCACGATCTACCGTTTTCGTTATCCACAGCTACAAATTGCTGAAATTCCAACAAGTTTTAGTGTTACTAGTGATCTTCGCTATATATCTACAGCTGAGATCAACTGGTACGATATGTCAAATCTTGTTGAGAATTACTTATTTGGCAGAAGCGAGTATCAAGGAATTGGTCTACTAAATCTTAACGATCACGAGATTGATCGATTGAAGGAGGTAACGAAATCTGACTGTGATCATGTAGCTTTGCATCTAGACTATGCTGCAAAGAATATAACATGGGAATCTCTATATCCTGAATGGATTGATGAAGTAGAAGAATTTGAAGTCCCTACTTGTCCTTCTCTTCCCTGGATTCAAATTCCTGGCAAGCCTCGGGTCGATCTTGTCATTGCCAAGCTTCCGTGTGACAAATCAGGAAAATGGTCAAGAGATGTGGATCGGTTGCATTTACAACTTGAAGCAGCTCGAGTAGCGGCTTCTTCTAAAGGGCTTCATGATGTTCATGTTATTTTGGTATCTGATTGCTTTCCAATTCCCAATCTCTTTACCGGTCAAGAACTTGTTGCTCGTCGAGGAAACATATGGCTGTATAAGCCCAACCTTCACCAATTAAGGCAAAAGTTACAGCTTCCTGTTGGTTCCTGTGAACTTTCTGTTCCTCTTCAAGCTAAAGGTCAGATAGCAAGTTTCTCTGTCTTCTCTCTCAGCTAGTTTAGCTTCTCCCCCCTAAGCTGATTATATAATCATTTTAATTGCAGATAATTTCTACTCAGCAAGTGCAAAGAAAGAAGCTTATGCGACTATCTTGCACTCTGCTCAATTTTATGTCTGTGGAGCCATTGCAGCTGCACAGAGCATTCGAATGTCAGGCTCTACTCGCGATCTGGTCATACTTGTCGATGATTCGATAAGTGAATACCATAGGAGTGGCTTGGAATCTGCCGGATGGAAGATTCACATGTTTCAAAGGATCAGGAACCCGAATGCTGTACCAAACGCATATAACGAATGGAACTACAGCAAGTTCCGTCTTTGGCAATTGACTGAATACAGCAAAATCATCTTCATTGATGCAGACATGCTTATCCTCAGAAACATTGATTTCCTCTTCGAGTTCCCTGAGATATCAGCTACTGGAAACAATGCTACGCTCTTCAATTCGGGTCTAATGGTGGTTGAGCCATCTAATTCAACATTCCAGTTACTAATGGATAACATCAATGATGTTGTGTCTTACAACGGAGGAGACCAAGGTTACCTAAACGAGATATTCACATGGTGGCATCGGATTCCGAAACACATGAATTTCTTGAAGCATTTCTGGGAAGGAGATGAACCTGAGATTAAGAAAATGAAGACGAGTCTATTTGGAGCTGATCCACCGATTCTCTATGTTCTTCATTACCTAGGTTATAACAAACCCTGGTTATGCTTCAGAGACTATGATTGCAATTGGAATGTGGATATTTTCCAGGAATTCGCAAGTGACGAAGCCCATAAAACCTGGTGGAGAGTGCACGACGCGATGCCTGAGAATTTGCACAAGTTCTGTCTACTGAGATCGAAACAGAAGGCGCAACTTGAGTGGGATCGAAGACAAGCAGAGAAAGGGAATTACAGAGATGGACATTGGAAAATCAAGATCAAAGATGAGAGACTTAAGACTTGTTACGAAGATTTCTGTTTTTGGGAGAGTATGCTTTGGCATTGGGGTGAGACAAACACAACTGATAATTCTTCCACCACAACCACCGCTTCAACGCCGCCACATAAAACAGCTCTCTCTTCACTGTGAATTCTTTCGGCTCTCTGAACTCTGGTTTGGTACAAAACAACACTCCTTTCACTAACCAATTGTTTGGTTGGTTATTTTTTGTTTTTCTTTTCTTATCAGCTTGAAACCTGTATACTAATGAATCCCAGAATCAATGTAATCATGTGGGATAAAGGAATGAAAGACAAATGAAGATTTTACAGGAAGAGTTAGCTTTGCCAATGTGCTTTTGTTACCCATTGACCAGGACCAGGTTATGTTACTTATAAGTAAACCAACTTTATTGATTCTTAGAGAACCAAAATTGATGAACCGAACCGAACCGATAAAATTGATTTTAGTATCGAAGAACCAAAGCTTTTTAGCCGCAAAAATGGCCTCGCTCTTCTTCTCTCGGTCGAGAAGATGGATTTGATTTGTTGTTTCCGACCGAACCAGTCTTGTCGCGGAATTTCAGTTTTGCCTGCTTTTGGCATAAGCAATCTTCCCGCCGTCAATCCTTTCCGTTTGACGACGAGTCTTCGTTTTGGATTTCCAGCGACGCCGTTTCGTCGGACTCCGAACTTTACCTTCGAGATTCACGCGAAGAAGAAGAAGAAAACGAGTACTGTTGAACCGAAACAGAACAAAGTCGATGAATTGCACTTTGAAGAAGATGATGATGAAGAAGAAGAAGAAGAGCAAGTTCTTCCCGAAGAGATTCAAGACGGTGCGTTTTGATTCCCTTCTTTGGTGGTTTGAATGTAATCTTATACTCATCTCTTATCTGGGAATGTTCTTGGTTCTACAGAGTTACTAATGGATGATGAATACGACGAAGACGATGACTTTAATCTCGAAGAAGAGTTCGATGAGAGTGAGGATGAGCTCTATGTAAGTCTACTTATGCCTCTAATTTGAGAGATTTAGGAAAGATAAAACTTTTTGTATCTCTCATCTATGGATTGATCTGTTGAAGGCTGGAGATGGAGGTGGTGGAGGAGGTATTAAGCTCGCTGGAACAGTATGGGATAAAGAAGCATTGGCATTAGCTGAGAAAGTCTGTGAGTCTTTTGATGATGATTTAGGCATTTACGCCTTCAAGACTCTGCCAAATTCAACCATACAAGTGCGGATCGAGCGGCTCACTAACAAATCCGGTTCCCCAACAATGGAAGACATTGAAGCATATTCAACAATATACAGGGAAAAACTGGCTGAAGCAGAGCTCGCCAAGTCTATACCGGACAATATCTCTCTAGAGGTTTAGTTAGTTAGTTAGTTAGCCTTTGATTTCCATTCACATCAATTCTCTAATAAATTTTGGTCAATTGACTCGAGAAAGCTTGAACCTTGTTGCACAGGTTTCATCTCCTGGTGTTGAAAGGGTAGTACGGATTCCGCAGGATCTCGATCGGTATAAGGACAGACCAATGTATGTGCGGTACACTAACGAGGAAGCCGAAACAGAAGGTGATGGTATTTTCAGACTGGTTTCTTTCGACGTGGAGGCCAAAAGCTGCGTTTGGGGCATAGCGGATATTCGAGTAAACCGAGAAAAGGCAGGCAAAGGAAGACCTTTAAGCAAGAAGCAAAGAGAATGGCGACTCGAAACGGCTTTTGAGTCACTACGGTTAGTGCGTTTGCATTCAGAATGTTGAGAACACAGTAGAATGGAATATCTTTTCGATTATATTAAAATCTCAATGAAATGAGTCTCTATTACAACGAGAAGGTAATAGAATAGACACGACAACGATGAACATAAAACAGAGCATAAAACCAAAAGCAATAGGAGATGACTTTCTTTTATTACTGTAAGTGCTCAAAGGCAACTAAAACACAAAGTAGATATCATCATCGGCGTACGATGATATGGCTTTCAAGCATCCATGTTGATGATGCAACGGATACCCTCTCCATTCAACATGTAATCAAAGGCCTTGTTGATCTCCGAGAATGGCACTGTGTGAGTGATGAATTTCTCAAGCTCCAGCTCCTAATTTCATAACCAAAAAAAAAAAAAAA